>WUQG02059658.1:0-10036 GCA_011317285.2 Androctonus mauritanicus | reverse complement strand
TCCTAAACACCATTTAGCTAATCTCTTTTCTAACTGATAAGTAGGTGCAAAGGTCCTCTCCACAACTGGTCTCGCCTTGATTGGGCTTTCTTATGCTGTTTGACGAATGCAAACAATCTTGGTGGTGCTGGTGATCTCATGTAAGCTGCTTTTAAGAAAGGGGGGAGTTTATTATTTCGTTATATAGCGTGGACTTGCCAATTTAGCCTTTCAGTTGGGTCGTTGGGTATTTCCTGGCTATTACTCTCGTGTATGAATGCATTTAAATAGGAATCATACGTTTCTCTCTTAAGAAGAACCATCATTTTAGTTTTGTCATCCCTCGCAGAAATAATGTTATTATTGTCTATCCCTTAGCGGCATTCACTCTAGTGCATAGCGATCTTATACTAGAAGAATTAGAGTTTTTAATAGTGCTTGCCATTTGCCACCTGATCTCTTCCACCTCAACTGGATGACATGTGAATAAGGTTGGTTCAAGTTGAGTCGCTATGTTTTGCCACGTCGGAACATTATGGATTAAAGCGTTCGGGCCTAATGACATAACTTCGTGTACATATGATGGAACAGCGATTTCATCTAAGGCTATATATGTCTGTATGGTTGGAGTGTTCATCTGTTTCTTCTTAATTTGCTTCCGGATAAGCCATTTAATCTTTTTGACATAGCATTTGTTATTTACACGTTGGATATAGATAATGTATTGTGTGTATGATAGGAGTGCTGTTTTAAGATCCTCTACACTATTTACAGATATCTCACTCTGTAGGAGGTGCCACTTTTGACGGAAAAAGTCCCTTCTCACACTGGTTATAGCGGTGGACAGGACATCTTTACAATGTTTATTTATTATTAGTTTTTAAATTTAAATGTATATTAACTTTGATGTTGTAGTTGTTACCATAGTTACTACTTTGATTCTTATTCGATTTGAATGTATTCCATGTAAGAAAGCTGATGATGATTTTAATTAAAAAATCGAAAGCACTCCTTTAAAATTGAATACAAGTTTTTTATTTTTTATTTTGTGTTTTCCTGCCTTAGTGCTCTATATAATTTAAGCTTTTTTAAAAAAATTCTTGCATTAGAACAAAGAGAGTTGCTATGGTTACAAACAGTAACGAAAAAAGAAACAAAATAAACGAAAAAACACATATAGGCTATTTAGCTAAATGGTCAGGATTATAGAATTATAAAATGCACTATTTTAAATAATAAATTAAATAGAAAAATAAGTAAAGAAAAGTCAATTATGTACAATCCTAATTGGGTACTAATATTAATGGCTTATAGCAGTCTCGTTTAAACTTGCTGTATGTCACATATTTCCAGGGGAGTGGGGGTTCAAATGTCAGTCTTCATTTATGATGTCTTCTCTGTTTTTCTTATTATTATTTCAATTAATTTAGCTAATAGAGTTTGTGCTGGTGTGTTAATTCACCTTATAATCTTGGGCTTCGTCCCATTTGATTTCACGGTTTCTGTTGTAGGTATCTGTGGCCAAGGCTATGGTTGGTTTCACTTTTCTATGTTCCTTTCATACTCTTATTCTCTGAGCTAACATCCTTTTGGTTACCCCTCCCTATGCAATCTCTTGGAATGTTTGCTTATCTTCAATTGGAATTCTGTACACTCCATTCTTCTGTTCTTTGAAGGGGTCCTTATCATTTCTTGATATTAAAAATTATTGGGATCTTTTCACTGCTAATCTCTTCTTTCTTATTCTTTCTATTTTCTTTATAACATTAAGATTCTTTATATTATACAATACCAATATGTATTCTTTTTGTCTTGTTGCTATACTCCCTCTTTGTTGGGATGGGATGCATAGGCTCTTCTTGACCGAGTATTTATTTGTGTTAGAAAGAATCTTCAGTAGCCATGCTCCATTCTTACTTTCATTATGTAGTCAAGTTCTTGTTTTGTATCCCCTTCAGCTGTACAGCTGTACAGTATGTTAATGTCCTTTTAAAAAAGGTCTTAAATGCTGCTCTTTTAGATCTTTTAGATGCTGCTCTTTTTGATAGAATAATACTTTAAATTTATCCTATACTCATCCTACTTTAAATTTAATGGACAATTCTAAGTATAGGATAAATTTAAAGGGGTCACTTGACCAGTTGGGGATGACTATTGTGCATACGTTGGTTTTCTATACACTTTGGTCTTCAGTTGCCTATTATCTATACTCACATCCAGGTGTAAGTAGTGAATGTTGTATGTGCTTTGTTATTCTTTCTTCAGGGCTATTCTATGTTTCTGTATTGTGAAGACAATATACTGTCATCCTCCCATTCTACTAATATATCACCTACATTGTATGTAAAACTTTAACAAGGGCTGGAAAGATTGGATTCTCTCATCCTCTACAGTTCTTAGCAAAATTGCTGCTAGAGGTCCAGCCATTAGAAACATTTTCTGCTAGTGTATTTTGAGTTTTTTCATATAAATGCAATTATTATTAATAAAAACCAATTTTATTAATATTTTAAAACAAATTCTTAAAAAAATATTCTAAGTAGGCATTTAAATTTAATCCATGCTTACTTTCAACTGCTTTTTATGTTAATCTTGCTTATTATATAAACTGACAATCCAGCACTTCTCAGCAGTAAATACACACTTTATCATCAAACGTTTGCAATTGATGATAAAAAAAGTGTGTTTACTGCTGAGAAATGCTGGATTGTCAGTTTATTTAAATTTTTTTATTGATAAATTAAATATAGAATAAATTAAAATTACTATTATAATTTATTTTTAAATATTTTCTTAATGTTATGATGACAGTTATCTTAAAAATAATCATATATAGATATAATTTTATATAATAATGTGTATTCTAATATTAAATCTCAAAAGAATTATATTTTATTTACTTGTATATTTTAAGGCTACTTCTCCAGAGAATCCTGTTTCAAAAACTAAAGATGATAAAGATTATAACAACAAATTGGTAAGCTTTTATTATTATATTAATTAATTATAATAATAATAATTATTATTATTTTGAACTTTAATTACTATAATAGTCTTGTGTATATATTTTATAAATTATATATAAATACATATGATTATAAAGTACAAATTTGCATAAAAAATTTTAATCTAAAATACTTTTAAAATCATTATAATTTAATATATAATTACTAGTATAGTTTATGATAAAATTGCAATAAAGGTCATTGCATTGTTGTGTGAAGAGGTTAACTCTGACCTGTCCTATTTATTATTTTATTATGCTCTTTATTATTTTTATTGTTATATTCATTTATTATTTAACGTATTGTATTTTGTTTAAGAGTTAACTTACTTCCATGTTCTCCACCTTGGTGTTTGATAATCATGGGTTATGAAACGGACATTCGTCTTCCAAATGAGCTTTCTCGGTTTGTGACGTCATCTCATCTAAATACTTTTACCACTGATCCTATATAAGAAAATAAGAATGATCTTTTATCGATGTTTTGTTTGGTTTACGATTAAATTGTAAGGAGGATGACATGAACTGATTTTATTCCTGTAAACTAATCTAAATTTAAAACTTGTTGCACAACATTATGTAAATGAAGCAATGTGGGACTGTATGTCACCTAGTATAAAAGCCTACGATCCCGATGGCTCAGGGAGGTATTGATTTCATAGTGAAATTGCTAGAGTAACGTTATCATTGTTGAATTCTTGTAAAAGATCTACAGTGATTTAAAGTTTGTATCAGTGGTGGAGGTATTAGAGTTAAGTGGTCTTTAAGGTTTATTTCTTATTGGATTGTGAATATTTGAGTTTTTGTTGATTGTTTGAATATGCGTTATTAAAATTTTGCTTACATTTTTGTAAGTAGTTCTGTGTCTAATAAATTTTATATTTTTTGTTATTTAACTTGTTTTGAGAATTTATTCGATTTATTAGTTGTAAGTTTCTAACATAGTTTTTGTCAGTTTAGTACTAACACTTGTTCGCTACTTTTATAGTTGTACGTTTTATTCAGTTTACTACTATTGCCATTAGACGTTATTTTAGTTCATTATTTATTTCGAATATAGTTATTTGTTAGAAACTAATAAAAGACTTGAGCTCAGGCAGAACTCTGGATTTTGCAGAGTCATGTTAACTGTTAGGTTTAAGCATTTATTATTGTTATTCTCACTCGCTAGAAAACGCGACCTTGCAGTTGTAGTAATAACATTTAGCTTTATTACAACATTAAGTATTGTAATCTGATGTAAATTATATATATTGTATTATGATGATTATTGCATAACTTCTGCCTTGTAATACCTATCTACAGCATATAATGATTTTTATTTGTATATAATAATTTATAAGTTATATTTCTAAAACATTATATAAGTTGAAAAATGCTTGTAATATCTTCTATATAAAGAATATGCTGAAGAATGCATTACAAATAATTAAATTACAGGTTGTTTCCAACTTTGGGCTAACTCGTTTCTGGAGTGAGTTTTTTTAAGAACTTATAAATTAAGAATCAATTTCTCATAGCTATAATGTTAAAATTAGGAGTTCCATTCTCAACAATGCAATTTGACACAATAAAATAAAATTAAATAAAGATCAACAAAATCAATAATATATGATTAAACAATGATTTATCTATCTAAAGAAATGAAAATATAGCCTTTAAAACAGGCAAATTATTATTATAAATTATTTGTAACATTAAATGTTAAAGAATTTTTATTTTTCATTATTATTGACAGATAAGTAGATGAGCTTTAATGTAGAGGAACTACTTCCTTAGGCACAATTCTGGGATAGAAATTTATTTAAGTAATATACTGATAAACCAGAGGACAAGCTACTTCCACTTCTTGGCCACCATTTTAAATTTTCTGATTTTGAAACAGACAATGGAGTTTTTGCTACATTTGTTTGGAAAATATTGAACAAAATCATAATTATTTATATATATCTGATCCTTTTCTAAACATCCTAAAAGAAATTGGATTGCTGTTATGCTTCAGAAATTTATACAAAATTTTTGAATTTTGTATATAAATTAAGCCTAATTTGTATATCATATATAAAAACTTATAAATCATAAACTAGCTGTTCTTAACTTAAAATTTCATTATGATTATTTTATGTAAAATATATATGTGTATGAATAAGTAAAAAAAAAGCTATTAGGAATAACATTTTAAAAGATATAGTTCCCTAAACAAAGCATTTAGCAGGTGAATGTTTTTGTTGACAATTAGAATCATGTCAATAATGGATATGTCTGATCTCCACCCTTCTCAGACACAGAACACTGTGATTTTTATTGCAATAAGAGTTATTAACTAAATAATTTAGTTGGTGTGGGTCTTTTTCATAATAAATTATTTGAACAATAGTTTATAAAAGGAATTGTTTAAATTTGTTTATACATGATATTAAATTATTTAATTAAAAATAAAAAATTAAGGAATAAAATTATAGTGGGACAACTACCACAAAGTTTAAGAGAGGAGACTTGTAAGAATTAAAAGAATTTTGTTGGAAATGAATAGGACACACCAAAATTAAGATATGCCACTTTAAAAATGCAAGTCCAAATTGGCTACAAGTTACATCAATCATCATTGTGATCAGGTCATTAGTTAAAAGTTAAATTTTTTTTGTTTAAATTTCTGTTTAAAACAGTTTCTAACAGACATATTAGGTTACTGTTTAATCATCCTATAATCATATCCATTTTGACATTGGTCATTTGTGTATTGTTTGTCTTTTCACTTATATGCTATACAATAAATTTTGATTTTCTAATGATGTTAAGTAAAAAGAAGAGAATATTTATCTGTGAATGATAAAAAAAAAATTTTTAAAGAAGTTGATGCTCATATCTTGAATAAGACTGAAATAGTCAAAAAGTATAGGTTTCCAAAAATTCGCAGAGTACAATTATTAAAGCCCAACAAAAGATTGTTGCTGTGGGCAATACTAGTTGCAGAGTTACATCTTCCCAAAAATATTTCTGGAAAATGAAATTTCTAAAGGTGGAAAAGGTGCTGATTGCTTGGTTGCAAAAAATGAGAAGCAAAAAATATCCCCATCGACAGAAACATCCTGAAGGAACAAGCCAAATTGTTTGCCTCAAAGATGAACTTAAAATATTTCAAAACATCAGATGGCTGGCTGCAAAAGTTTAAGTTGTGGCATGACCTGAGTTTCTGTAAAATTTGTGGAGAAAGTGCAGCAGTAGATAAGTCTACCACTAATGAATGGAAAGAAAAAAGGCTACAGTCTCTACTTTCTGAATATTTCTCAGATTTGCATTCAAAGTTTCTAAATATTTGTCAGAAAATGTTTTTAATGCAGATGAGAGTGATTTGTTTTTCAAAGTTCTTCCAGACAAAACATTGGTTTTTAAAGGTGATATATGCAACAGTAGGAAAAGAGCTAAACAAAGAATTGGAGTTTGGAGCCAGCTTTGCTGGTTCAGAAAAGTTCTCACTTTTATTCATTCAAAAATATAAAAAGCAAAAATGTTTTAAGAATATGAAAAAATTCCCGTCTATGTACTATGCAAATAGAAAAGCCTGGATGACTGGTGAGATTTATGAAAAGTGATTGTGAAAGTTGGATGGACATTTTTTAGAAAAGATAAATTTTTCTTGTAGTGGATAATTGTACTGCTCATATTGAAGTTGTTGGGCTTCAGACAATCTGAGTCAAGTTCCTTCCACCAAATGTTACTTTGATTTTGCAGCCCATGGATCAAGAAATCATCTATTGTTTCAAAGAAAAATATAGATGGATGCTTTGAAAAAGGTTATTCTGAACCTGGAACTCAAAAAATGCTATGAGAGCAATGCATTCTGTGATGCATCTGTCAGTTAGTGCATGGAATGATGTCTTCCAAGCAATGATTGCTAATTCATTTCATCATACAGGATTTTTTATAGATATAAAATCAGTTGCAGTACAAGAAATCTCTGAGACCAATCTTGATCCTACTACAAATGAAGCTTTGATGCAGGAATTTTATCAGAGGGTCTTTCAAGTCCCTGAAAAACATGATTTTTCAGGACAGTCTGAATGTAGATGAAAATATATAGCTTTGCATAGAAGAAATATTCGATGATGAAATTATTAATCAAGTATTGAACACTAATGTCAAAGTACAATCTGATGAGGAAGAAGAATGTGCCAAAGCCATCCCAAGATCTACAATCAAGGAAGTCACAGAATGAATATATGCCATTTTTTTGGAATATGTCATTTTTTGAAGCAGATAATTCTGAGATGCTTTCCAGCATTATCTCTATGGAATCATATGTTTATCAAAAATCAAGTTTATGAAGCAAACAAAAATTGGTGATTTTTTTTGGAATCTGTAACAATTAAAAGTGATTGAAAATTGCTTTTTTCAGTTTTTTTTAATGCCATTCCCATTTAATTCTTCCAATTTTGCTGTTTTGGGGATCCATACAAGTTTGTAAAATTGAGAATCCACTGTATTACAATTAAAGGAATAATTTCAATCATTGTCAACTAGTCTGTTTCAGTTTCAGTTTACAATCTTAGTTGTGTAATCTATGCAATTTACAATCTTCATGTAAGCATTAAGATGTTTTTCTTCCTAATGCCTGGACTGTTTTGTATTTTAGAAAATACAAAACAGTCCAGGCATCAGTACAACAGTCTTCTAAAATACTATAATAATAATAATAATAATAATAATAATAATAATAAATTTATATATATATTTAAAAAACAGTATTTATTTTTAAATACTCACATTAATCATTAATCATTATTTAATAATGAATTAAAAGTTCAATTCTAATGACTAGTAAATAAGATTCAAGACTCACGTCAAGAATCAGTTGATTTAATTAATATTACAAAATCATTTGTTTCATATTTATCAACATATTCTGAAAGTATAGTAAATGATATGATATCTGAATCTTATTTTTTTCTAAGAAAATGCTTTGGTTTTTTCTGTTATAATGATTTTATGCAGTTGTCCATAATGATTGTTAATTTTTTATTTTTTGAAGTGTGGATTTTAATATGAAATATAAAAATTTTAAATTACAGCTATAGTTAGGACTAATTTAAAAGTAATTGTATTAATAAAAGATCAAATCCTATTTCACTTTGGTAAACACATGAGGATAGAGTAATATCAAAGTTGGATTTCATAATTAGCTTGATAATTATGAAACACAATCTTGATAAATGTTGGAAATCAGAAATAAGTCCTGTTACTTTAATAAACAAATTCTAGCTTAACAAACCCAAAATTAGTTTAAATTTTTGTGTATAGAAACAAAGTAGCTTTCCTTTTAGTTTTTATGTAGAACTAAAAAGGAAGCTAACAAACAGTAATAGAAATTTTTGGCTCTTCGTTAGACATGATGACTCCATAAACAAAGCAAAAACTAAAGGATTAAAAAATCAGAAAAGTTAAAAAATCTTGTTAATAGATTTTTAAAAATGCAGTTATTTAACATTAATCTACTAACAGTTCTTAATGTTTAAAAAAGTTTATTTGATGATAAAAAAACATGTATATATTATTTTATTGTTGAATAAAGTTGTTTAAACATTAATCTACTAACAGTTCTTGTTGCTTCTGCCAAAGAGTGGAAATTAACTGCATTTTAGAAATCTATTAACATATGAAGTTTTTCAATTTTACCTAATAATTTCTTTCATTTGTATAAATCAGATCTGGGATTAAATAAGTGAAGCTGGTATTTAAGATATTTGTTACTGTGACTTAGTTGATTGAGAACATTATAATATTTGATCTAATTTTAGCTTGTGTTCTTATAGAGGCCTTTTATTGTTTATTATCTATGTATGCAGGATTAGAAAATATATTATTCAAGCTTGATCTCTCAATCCAAAAGATTTTATACTTCACGTGATGAATTTAAATGAGAAGTGCATGATTAATTTGATGATATATTTACAATAAATTTTGCTAGAGGTTCACTATTCAATTTTGGAAAGTTATTGCTGGTAGTTGAAAAATCAAATAAAAATTTACTCTGATTTAATAAATAATTTTTGAATTCTTTAAGTATGAAAAATAATAATTGAAGATTCATGATGTAATTCCTTAAGATGAAAATTTTGCAAATGTAATATATATAATAAGGAATTAAAAAAATGTTTTTAATTATTAAAATTTTATTTTCATGTTACACTCAACTGAAATATCTAAATTTATAATTTTTTAAATTTTAAGGAAATGGATCGTGGTAGAAGATTTGATTTTCTTCTTCAACAAACTGAAATTTTTTCACATTTTATGACAAGTGGTGCAAGTGGTAATAATGGAGATTCTCCATTGAAGTTAAAACCTGGACGACCAAAATTAAAGAAAAATGATGAGAAAGCTAAACTTTCAGCAATGGGAGAGTATGTATTATAAAATTAAAATGTTTTAAAACAATTTCAAATTTAAAATTATTTGAAATATTTTTATAAGCTTATATAGAATTTATCATGTTTATCAAATAGAGTATAAATTTTTAGTTTTATAGACTTAAAATTTTTAGTCACTAAATTTAAAATCCAGAATTTTGTAAAACTTGACCTATGGTTGGCTATATAATTGGCAATGAATTTCCATTTTAATTTAATACTAGTAATCAGTTATTGCTGACTGATTACTAAACAATTATTATAGTATTTGATTACAAATAAAAATTCACTCTGATTTAATCAAGGATTTTGAATTTTTTTTAAGTATGAAAAATAATAACTGAAGATTCATGATGAATTCCTTGTGAATAAAATTTTACAGATATATTGGCCAAAAAGTTTATTCATTTTTGAATAAAAATAAAAGACATTTTTTTATTTTCATCACTGATTTTATTAAACAATGTATTCACTGTTTTTGTTCCACTACTACATTCTATCTTTTAGACCAGGGGTCTCCAAACTTTCCAGCCTTAGGGCCATACTGATTACTCCAGTAAGTTCCGAGTGCCAAAACCATATTATCATTGTTGCCGGTGGTAAAAAGTGAAATAGTCCACTGATGAAAAAAAAAGTCCGAAAAAGT
>WUQG02059647.1:0-10037 GCA_011317285.2 Androctonus mauritanicus | reverse complement strand
GATTTCGATTTTTCTGTCATCGGTAACATTTTCCGATCATGCACATTTTTTATAATTCGGGCGTCTTGCCAAAGGATCTCTGTGTCGCTCTCGTAAGCTCTTCACACCAAGGCGGTGGTAAGGTTTCCTTTAGAAATAATGCTCTTATGCTCCTTTGTTTTCATATTAAACATTGTTTAATCATCAATTTAAAATATTTAACAAAAATTTATGAAAATATTAAAATATAATGAAAAAGAACACATTGTTATAAAGAGATATACTTAATTTTTAAATTTTCAAAAATCTTTGAAAATTTTCACTCATATTTGAGAATATATGAATTTTAATAAAATATGTGAGAGAAATGAATTTTAATAAATTTATGAATATTGATTAAGTTAGTTTAAGCATATTGGCCAACAAACACATACTTGTTAATATTAAAAAGGTTGAATGTAAACAAGTTAAATAATGTACTGAAAATGAATTGTGTAGTATCAGCCAGTTTCACCAAAAAGGTTTAACTCTGATTTCTATGAATCTATGGTTTATCATAACCTGACATATAAATGGCATGTTAAATCATTTCAACAATGAAGTTCAAGTTTAATTTAACAAATTTGGAGTTTAATTTGTTACAAGGAATTATTATTGGTCAATATCATTTTATCCCATGTTGCATAATGTGCATTAGTAACAATATGAAATATGAATATTTAATAAATAAATATATATATAATATGGAAGTGCAGAAAGTTTGAAGAGAAAATTTTTGTGAAACTGAAAAATCAATAATAATAGAACTGATTGAGCATTATTAGTTTATTATTAAAAATAAAATAAATAATGACATAACTTTAAAGAAATGTCTGCTGTTCACGATCACTTAATTAATAATTGCTACAAACAATCAGTGAATATAAGAAAATAAAATGTTTAACAATTACTTAGGCCTATTTAATATGAAAATGAAAAACAAGTAAGTTATTATTCAAATATAAAACAGCAGAGGTGGTTTTAATGTTTTTTTAGTTTCTGAACATTAAAAATAATAAGCCTATTTCATAATCACTATTCAAATTATTATAAACATTCATCATCCTTATGCTGTAATCATCAGTTTAAAAGGCTGAACTCCCAATTTTTGTAATTTACTTTAATTGCTAGATTAAACTATGGCTTACATTTAACTGTAGTTGATTAAACCAAGCTTGATTATAAACTGTACTTTAAACACCAGTTTATGTATCAAATTCTGATTTTTAACCAAATTCCTATATTGGATATGGAAAAACTTTTCCTTGAGCAAAAAAAATTTAAAATGCCAGTAAAAAAATATAGTTCCATTAAATAGCAAGTACCTGAGTCCAAATAACTATCAAATGTTAGCAAAATTCAATTAATATAAAAATCTTAAAAAGTGATTCTGTATAACTTTAAAAAATATATATCTTAATATTGTTAGACTAGCAAAAAATATTTTAGTGTTATAAACTGAACTACACTATTCATTTCTTTTATATAAATATTTTAATAATACCTGAAACCATCTTCGTCATCATCCATATCTGCAGTTTCAGAAGCTAAGAAATCAAATGTTGCTAAAACTGAAGCCTCAGCATCCAAAAGTGCATTTTCAGTAATGGAATTTGGAAACTTCTTGCCTGGAATTCTGTAAATAGAATTTATATTATAAAGCATTTAAAATACAAAATCCAAAAATTTTATAGGTATCAGAAATTTTATAAACAAACAATAAAATAAATAAAAATTTCAAAAGAAGTTTGACATGTAGATATTCATGTTACAAACATAATTTGTTCATAACTCAAAAGCTACTCTTATATAGCACTCAGAGGTATCAAAAACTCTATATATACTATATATGCTGTAGCCAGACCAATTAGAAGTTTTTTATTTTAGAGATAAGAATAAAAAGTTCTGATTATAGAGCAAGATTTTCTGGTGTAAGCTCTATTATTCTGAAATATTGCTATCATATGCTAAATAACTATATAGATTTTGCATTATATTTGTTACCAGAGACTCTATAGTTTGAAATTTTTGTGATGAGTTTTTTAAATTTTCTAAAAGTTTGAACATGTTCATATGTATGAAAGTTTGTAACTTAAAGAAATCCTAAACAAAGAATTTTAATAACTAATATTAATGTTATAAAAGTACAGAGTTGTCAGTGACAAGCAATTAAAAATTCATGTATAATTTCCATATTTTTCCAGGAATAATTTGGAATTTCCCAATGTTTTCATAATTCAAAATAATTTCAAAATAATAATAATATGATTTTGAGACTTTTCTTATTTTACCATTTTTTTCAAATATTTATGTAATAGAATATTATTATCAAAATTAAAAAAATAATGAAAAATTTATAACAACATACCTCCTTATTTGTGTATCATTTACTCCTTTATTTATATGATCATTTATAGTAGTAAATGTTGTCTGTTTTTCATTGGCATCCATATTATTTGGTGATAATCCTAATAGTGTCCGTACTCGAGATGACCTCACATCTATAATTGTATCAGTATAGCCTATTTCTTGTAAATATCTATTAAATTAAAATGTAAGCTTTATTATTTCTAAGTATAAACAATAAGTAACTTTATTTAAAATAAAATCATTTGCAATGAATGATTATTATTATTATTATTACTCCATTGTACAATTCAATGTAAATTACAAAATAATTATTAATTTTAAATTTTAAAATGATGCGATGTTATATAATTATATTAGTAATTAACACTTTTACACTGAAACATTAAAATTTTAATTTTATTTTGATATTTTAATTGTTTATTTTAATTACCATTACTCTGGCAGGAAAATTTTATACCTTCTGAAATTTTTATAGTAGTATAATGAGGTAATCTGTTTATCAGATAAAGTTTTGCCACATATTTTTAAAAATTTTTTAATTAATATGCAAATTGCCAGAAGAGAGAGAAATTATTGAATATTGGCATTTTTATATTTTCAATTGATTATAACTTTTAAAATTGTTAATTATACAACATTTTTATTAGAATTATATTTTACTGTGTGAAACTATTTAATATTTGGCAAATATTTCGCTTTATTCCATAATTTATATTTTATTATGACAATTTTCACATTATAAGAAAAAAAATAAAATTCTAAAAATATCTGTATGATCATTTGTAAAATATCTAAACTTTCACTGTTATTGGCAACAATGTCATCATTCTTTGATGTACTTCTAGTCTCATTATTTTAAGATCAACCTTTGACCTGCATATTTAGTAGATCAGAAATTTGTTAATAAATGATTTTAAGTTAAAATAGACTCAAAAATATTTGATAAAAAAATAGACCAAAAGTATACTCCATTTGTTTTTGTATGGTTTTGATCTATTTTTGTACAAACTACTATTGGTGGTATTCATCATCGATCATAGGCTGAGTACAGCTGAGAAATATATTTATGTTAAATACCTTTCTTATTCTATTGATTAAATATTAGTGTAGAAGCAAAATAGGAAAATATCAGATGGAAAATAAAGGATTATTGATTTGGGAAACAGTTGAAGACACAATTTAATACATGTGAACAAAATTAGCAAAAAAGAAATCTTGCTTTTAAAAAATAATAATAATAATAAAAACAGAAATCAATGAAAAATAAATAATTTTATTAGAGGAAAATAAAATAGAGAGAATTAAATTTTTTTACTAAAATTTGGGCCAGTAAAATTGTGGCAAATTCTGTTAATTGCATCCCAGTAAAGATAATAACATGGAAATATTCTGAAAGTTTCAAGTAGATATATTAAAAAATGGCAAAAATATTGTGATACCTAAATATTTAAATCTTTAATAATTATGAATATTAATGCATCTGATTGAAACAGAAATTTCTGGAAAGTGTACTACAGATGTCTTAACTGAATAATTACTTCAAAGCTTCAATAATAAAAAAGCTCATAAAGCATATAATATTTTTTTAATTTAATTTTTTAAGTATTTTTTATTTATGATTTGATCTTTATCAGAGATTTATTTTACATCAAGCATTTTTAAAATCTTCATTAATTATTAATGAAGAGAAATTTTATATTTTAATTTTTTTATCTAAACATGAGAATTAATATACAGTAATATGTTAATTTAATAGACCTTAATAGAAGAGACCTCTAATTTAACAGACAAAAATCAGATATAAAAATTTTTTTAGATTTATGCAAATAATGGACAATGGCCATTACATAGCAAAGTTGTACAGAACTTTCAGATACTTTCATGAAACTTGAAACTTTCAGGATATTTTCATATTATTATCTTTACTTGAATGCAATAAACAGAATCTGCCACAATTTTACTGGCCCAAATTTTAGTAAAAAAATTTAATTCTCTATATTTTATTTTTCTCTAATAAAATTATTTATTTTTCATTTTAATGAGAATAATTTAAGTATTTTATAAGAAAATATATTTATTTTCTTATAAAATACAGATGACGTTTCATCAGGTATTATATTTTAAAATTTGTTATTTTTAAAGCATATATTTTTTATACTTTAACACAATGTTGTCCAGTTCTGTCTGGCAATTATTTGTTGGAAATGGTATATGTCATCATACAAGTCTGTTTAAAATTGAGGGGTCTCCACTGACTCATTGCCAAAATCAATATAAATATATATTTGGGAAATCTCTTTAGGTTTCCATAAAATATTGTATGTTTGGAATGCTATAACGATGCATGTCAATTATCTGGGAAATGTTTTAATGATGTAAATCGTGAGAAGTAAAGAGAGAGACCTGTCTTTGTAGCCTATTACTTGAAATAGGAAACATTAGGAGGTTACAGTGTTCAGACCCTCCGTAGGTGTCACTCTAGAGCAAATTGCGACTGAACTATAAATGGCACCTTTGAACAATAGACAATTTGTTTGCTTGTCATCTCTATGAGTCCTCCGTCCTCCATCCTCCTCTATTTTCAATTACACTAAACAATCGGTGAGTTACGATGTCAGAAAAAAATTGGGTAACATGCAAGTGGTGTGAAGACGAGACCTAAGGAATGCAATAGAGAGAAAAGAGCATCTATCACAGGGGAGGGAGAAGAAAGAGAAGATATTGGTCAACAGGTGCAAAAAGTAGCAGTCCTCGGAACTTCGGAGAAGAGAGTTAGTCTCTGACCACAGGGAGAGAACAGTTAAACAACTTTTAACCTAGTTGTTCTGAAACCAGAACCTTAGGCGGACAACTCAGTGTTACTCTGATGAAATACCCATTTGTGAAAAGAACAGTATCATCCCAATTTATGTGAATTGCCAACATTTTAAAAATATAATTTTCGACAATTAGTGTGTATGAACTAAAAACTATACTGTCATTTATTGGACTAAAGACTGTGTTTGACTTAATTCGAGGAAGAACTGAGAAGAAAAAGAAGAGAGGAGAGATATCCTGTGAACAGACTAACAATTTTCTTTTACACATCATTTATCAGGTATCTATCCTCCATAGAGGAAAAATGTGTCTTCATAACTGTAATTCTCTGTCAATAAAGATCTAAGGTTTACACAAACTGTAGTTGTCTCTGTTTGTGTCAGAATGACTCTCACTTTGCTGTTCTTACCTGCGCATGATAACCATACGACCACAGTAGGCTAACACCTGTCTTAATCATCCAGCGGATTCACAAAATTATATTCATCAAATTCCTGCTTAATTTTTGCATTAATTTATTCGTATATGTATCACTGTCATTGTGTGTCATAGTTTAATGCATGTTTCATTCTCTAATATTAAAAATTCAATTTTTTATAATTTTACTAAAGAATAGTAACATTACAAAATTTCAAAATACATGAAATCTTTGTAAAATTTCATTTAATCTGCATTTAACAAATATTAATTTGTTTATTATAAAGGATTCATTACATTCCGAGTAAAGTATGAGTACTTATAATTATAATAAAATATTTAAAAATTTTTTATTATGGAATATTTCGTTTTTTGTTTTTTAGTTATAAAGTAATTGCCAATATCATCTTTTTTGATAATTAATTACAAATTTATGAAAAATACTATAAGATTCATTTTTGTTGTTAAATGAAATAAATCCCCTTGATTTTTAAGAATAAAAACTAAAAAATAACTAGATTAGTTTATGTAAAACAATAATCAGATCAAAAAACATTGTAGAACTCCAGTCCATTGTGGTGGCCTAAATTTGACATCACTTCACCTGGCTAATCATCATTGTATTAATTGTAAAATAATAGAATTAAATTATATTTTTATTTATTTATTTAGTATTTAGTAAAAGTTTATTTAGGTATGAATATGTTTAAGACCAAAAATATCAACTTTCCTTTTTAATGGAAGATGCTTTTCCTACAAGTCCATTTAATGTAAGATTACTTCTATTTATAATAAAACTTACTGTCTAAGTAATTGCCTGCCTTTCTGCCATGAAACATTGCTATTATTTGCAATCAATAATTCTCCATCACACTGTTCATCTGTAAGAAATAATCAAAAATATTTTGTTATAATTAATCCATTTACAAATAATAGTGAGATATTAACGCACAAAAATAATAAATTTTTCTCATATATGCATTACCTTTGCCCATGTCATCAAATATTGGAACTTTTAAATCTGCAGGACTGGGATCTGTTCCATATTTGAACTTATGTAATTTTGCTCTGTATAAAAGGAAAGAAAAAATATACATAGTTATCACATATTTATATAATTTACCATCATTAAAAGTTGTTATAAAGATTTACCTTTCTTGTTTAAGAGCATATTCCAACATTTTTATCCTTCTAATGAGATCATTTTTTAAATTTTCTTGTCCTTTTCTTTCACCTTGTAGGAACGCTATCCGTGCCTAAGAATATAAATAAAAAATAAATTTTTCCATTTTATTTATTTTAAATTGCTGAGTATAAAATATGTTTCCAAATGACTTTAATTATAATACATAAGATATCTTGCAGAGATATCAGATATTGATATTTCATAATTTTTTGTTATGTTATTATATTATTAACTAAAATTACTAAAGTATTATATTTGTTGGCATATAAGTTGCTTCAGTGTAAAGACATACTACATACCCTAATTTTGTTTCAGTAAATTTAAAAAACTTGAAAAAAATATTTATCAATAACACAATGGAAATTTAAAATTCAATAAAAATAAAGTTCAGAAGAAAAAAAATTATTATTACTTTTAGTATTTTAATATTATTTTTATTTATTTAATTATTCTTTAGATTTATTACTGACATGATCATTATCATCTTCCATATCATTATAATCATCATCATCAATTCAGACTTAAATATATAACTGGAATTTTTAATTATTACTCCAACAACAGCTGGGTAATTATTGAAAAGAGTACTCATTGTAATATCAGTTATAATGCTATTAACTATCCATTAACTATATTTTGTCACATGTTCCAAGTTCTCAGTTTTTTTCATGTCCCATATAGCTTTTAGCTTATAAGACACAGGGCAATTTTAAAGGTATTTATAAAGGAAGAAAAGTGTGACTTATAAGCCAACAAATTTTAAATACAATATTTTATAAATATTTATTCTTATATAAATATAAAAACAAATACAGTTTGAAAAAAATTAATAAATTTTTAATACAGTACATCTCTGACTTATGCAGTTAATTCATAATCTTATAAAAGCATTCAATTAATAATCTCATAAAAATTCCCTGAATAATTTTTGATCCAAATTTCTTTAAAAGAAACTGGAGAAAGTGAATGCATGAGTAAATACAATAATAGTTATATTAAAATTACAGTAAATACAGTAAACTGCAAAACAATTTTATTTCTGGTTTAACCAAACCAGAAATAAAATTTCTATATATTATATGAAATAGGAATATATAGAAAATATCATATTTTCCCATATACATTTATAGCACACATTTTAAATGCAACATAAAATTACTATTATCTATATCACGTAATGTTATTTTTTTAATGCCTTTTAGAATAGATTTATCAAAAGCCAACTGTAAATTTTGCAAATTGTAAAATTTGCAACATCAAAAGTCTAGCAAACATATTTATATAACAGTTCTTAGAGATCAAATTCTGTGACTCAGCACTAGTCAGTTCCCAAGATTAAAAAAGATTCAATTGTATTGTCTGTCTATAATAATATATAATGAAATGCCACATATTTTTTTGAAAGGACATTAGTTACAAATAGATGATATGCAAATGAAAAGTTTTTTTACCAAAAAAAACATCACTATCCTTCTGTTGCTATTTTTTAGAATTACAGATAATCTTTAACTTCCAAGGTCCTAAGTCAGAAATGTTCAAAATTTATGGACTTCCCACTACAAATATTTATTATGACACAATAAACTATTGTAAAAAACTTAATGAACAGAAAATTATAAGAATTAAGCACATTTTCAAGAATAGGATGCAACCATTATATCAGATTAATTCAAAGCATGTATATAGTAAACACATCAATTTCTAGAGAAATCAATTTCTGGAGAGAAATCATATTGATTTTCAGCACCATCTAATGAATAATGTTTTTAAAAGGCATTAATTTAATTTAACTATCATTATTTGAGAATTATCACTCTTATCACAGAAAAAAATGGAAAATAAAACATCAAATTATTGTACTTTTGAAGGCTGCAGAAACAATTCTTCCTGTAAAAACGTGTAAATTCCAAAAAATAGCAAAAGGTATGCATTAAATTTGCCTAAAATTTCACAATTCAAAACTAGATCTAAAATTAAGATTGGAACAGAAATATTCATGTTTTTTTCATGAATGCATATTTAATATTATTATATATATGATCTATACTAATTATTTATTATTATTTTATATTCATTTATACAGATACTTATAATCATTTGACTTGTGATAAACCAATCTTACAATTGCTCTTACAGTATTCCAATCTTTTCTATTTTTATAAAATATTTAGCTAGAATTACTTTTGTTTTATTAAAATCATTTAATAATTTAAATAAAACAGAATATATGTTATAATTTGTAAAATTTATGGTTGGCCAATGGTGCATGTTAAAGGAATTGCTTACTACCTTGAATTCTAAACAATTTTATCACCTTAGAGCTGAATTCAATTCTGGAGATTTTATCATCTTGGAAGAACCAATCTTACATTATCTATTAGTACTAATAAAATTACATTATGGATCATTTTCAACTATGATTTTTTCAATTTACTAGGGCAGGGGTCAGCAAACTGCAGCTCTGTGAGTCACAAGCGGCTCTTTGAGTACCTCCATGTGGCTCTGAAGTGAAATTGAAAATAAAAATAAAACTTTCGTTGTTTCATTTATAAAATTTTTAAAAATTTTATTCACATAATAGTGATTTCATTCAATTTATAGGTCTGGAAAAACTTCATGGCACTAAGATGTGCGAAGCGTGACATCAACAAAGAGAAAGTGAGCATGGAGAGGTTATATAGAGGGAATACACGGGATGCTGAACATATGGCTCAATTTTTTTATGATTTTTTATCTTCATTTAATAAAGATATAATTATATCTTTATTAAATGAAAAAAATTATTTGCAAAAATATATGGCTCTCAAATAATTTTTTAATTATTATGAGAGACAGGTTTGGCTCTTTCGTCTCAAAAGTTTGTCGACCCCTGTACTAGGGTATTATTAAAATATAACCTTCTCATAAATAAAGAAGGTTATATTTTGATAATACCATAGTAGATTGAAAAAATCATAAATTGAAAATGATCCATAATGACAGAAGCATAATAAACATAATAAAGAATCACATGTATATCTGTGTTTGTATATATATATATATCTGTATATGTTACGGGTAATGTGCAAAATCGGGTTAATGTTGAGATTAACCAGGAGAAGTCAACATTATCCAAGTACAGGCATACCTCGCTTAGTGCGGCTTCACTCAGGGCTGACCCCACTATAGTACGGTTAGTAATTTGAGGAATAAATTTCAATTAGTATGGATTGATTCACTATTATGCGGT
>WUQG02059636.1:0-10037 GCA_011317285.2 Androctonus mauritanicus | reverse complement strand
ATTTTACTGAATAAAATTATCTTTAAATTTGAAAATTTTGTTTTATTTGCTTATTAAAAAAAACACACGAACTTTCCGGACAACCCAATAGATCATGTCAAATTTTAGTTTAAAGTGGCAGCATACCAGTTAATGATAAGACAAAATAAAATTAATGAGCATGCTGTTAAACATAGATATGAAAATTTAAAACCATGAGTGATATTTTTGCAAAAAAAATAATAATAATAAATTGTTTAAATTGAATTTATTCCTATTTTTAAGAAATTCAGCACAAATAAAATATTGCACATCTATATATATATATCACTGAAACCATTGAATTTGAAGCAGTATACATTAGAGACAGCTGTACTTCTGGATCATGTCTTTCCATCATTTAGTTACAACTTAGAATTAGTTAACTCGGGTTACCAAAGTGCTGCCAGTGAGACCGTTCGTATGGCCCACAAACTATCATTGGCCTAAATCAATACAATTTTCAAAAAAGTATAGTAATTCATTTCAAAGATTGTTAGATGAATTTGATAGATGTTTCTTAGATTTTAAAAATTATGAGAAAGAACTATCAATATTTGAAGATCCATTTTCTTTTAATCCTGAAACTGCACCATTAAATTTGCAACTCGAGTTGATTAATTTACAAGAGAACAGTGAGATAAAAAGATTTTATCGCGATAATAGCCTGGATGAGTTTTATAAAAAGCTGTTAATAGAAGATGAATATCCTGAGTTATTAAACATGCGTATTGAATGACTTCGCTATTCGGAAGTGCATATATTTGTGAAAAAACATTTCAATTTTGCACTTAAATAAATCAAAATTAAGATAAAGAATAACCGATTGTCATTTGTTGTTGATACTTCAAATTAACACATCATCTTTTGAATCCAGTATGAAGATTATATCATCAGATAAAAAGTATTTTCAAAGTCCCACTCGAATAAGTCATAATTTGTAAGGAATGGTAATTTTGTTTAAAATATTTAAAAATCAAAGAAATATATTATTGTACTGTATAAAAAAATTGTATTGATAAAAATTAATTGCATACTTGTATTATTAATAAAGGTACCTACTCAATAAAAGTATCATAAAAATGTAGTAATAATTTGTCTTACCCATTTTGATATAGTGTGCGGCCCGCAAACTCACACTTTTTAAAATACTTCGGAAATTTGGTCCGTGAACGAAAAAGTTTGGTAACCCCTGGTCTAAGATTATTTATAATTTGGGATATATAGCTCTTAAGAACACTTTATGAAATATAAATTGAAGGCTAGTCCTAAGTTGCAAGACATTTGACATTCTTGTTTATTGGCTTACTGTGTTTTTCTATAGCTTATTGAATGAATAGTTTGCCTTGCAGTCTCAATATATTAAAAAAATTATAGGTTTCCTAGCTTTGATCTTAAAATCAGCTTTACAGTCTATTCCTGTATAACATGGTATGTCTACAACATGATTTTATTTTAACATAGTTAGAAAATCGCAGCACTCCTCACAAGAAATGTTATTTATATAACAAGGTTTTGACAGATTAATAGAATTTTTCGTAAACTGCATATAATTTTGAGTTTGTGTGAAAAAATTCTGCTGTTATGTTTGTTAGATGTAATTTTTAAACATTTACATTTTTCGTACATGAATTCTTATTGTTAACTCATTAGCCATTACACAAAAGAAATTATTGGAAAATTCCCATATTTTATGACTGCTTGGACTGGAAAGATTCCGAAGTTCAAATGAACTTCAAAAATGCTTATCTCTATAACATGAAATTTATAAAAATCTATCATACAAAATCAAACAAACCCAGATCACTGATTTTTTTTAAAGCATAGGTGTATAAAATCTAGATGTAAAAAAAAAAGTTCAGAAGTAGAAGATATTCTATAACAGAGAAAATGTTTGATTATTCTTAGCAGTAAGAGGAAAAAATTAAATGAACTAACATTATCTGATGTATCATAGTTTGTAAGATATTTGTTCAATTATTATAATTTTTAATAAAAATTTTGCATTTCACTTTTATTTATTCAATTTATATAATTTGTAATTACTGTTTAATTTACAGATGTTTATATTTAGTTTTATTTAATGCCAAAATATACTGTTATTTTATATATGATCTGAAGAAAACCATGTGACTAAAATTACCTAATACTTTTCCATAATAATCTCTTCATATTAATCTAGATGTAAGCTTGATTTTATTAAACTAATTATTTGGAAATGTTAGTAAAAATCTGAAGATGTTATTAACCAGTTGGTTAGTAATAAAACTGTGTTTAGTTTTTCAATAGAGTGAAAGTGAAATTAAAATTGATTCAATTTCACTTATCCCCCAAAATAAGTAGTATCCTAACTTTGTAAAGTTTAGGATCCACTTATTTTGGCTATAAAATTTTTCTAAAAAGCTATATTATTTAAGATTATTGGATGGAGAGAGAATTTTTATGGAATAATTGAAAGTCAATTATCCCATATAATAAGAGGCTATTCACACAGCAATAGCCTCTTAATATATGCAATGAAATCATATGATTTCATTATCATGCTAGTGAACTAGTATAGATAAAGCAAAAACTTTTATCTATCTAATTTTTTCAGATATATCTTATTTTATAACATACTGTCACCCATAATAATAAAATGAATTATTCAAAATTGCCATAAAATGAATGATTTTTGTACGGTATCTTGACATTCATGTTATTTCAAATTTTGAATAATTGGAGATAATTTATCTTTAATCTATAAAATAAATATTGGTTACATGGATAGACCATGTAATTTATTTACTTGATTAAGTGCTTAGGATGTTGGCAAAATTGAAAATAGCCCAAAAAATTAATATATTACTGTTAATTGTTAGGATACATTTAGAACGGGTGGCCAACCCCGCGCCCACGGGTGCAAATGCGCCCGTAAGCGATTTATTATGTGCCCATGACACGGTTCCCAATAAATTAAAATAATTTTTTTATTTTATTTTTAATCAATTTCATGATCCAGCTTTTAAGCAGAATTTTCTTGAAATTACTTATTACTTATTTATTAATTGAAATTTTCAAGTAATTATTTATTGACATATTAAATAAGTCTATATATAATAAAATATAAGTATTAGTTCCACTACAAAAAATTAAATGAAAAAAATCTTAAGAAAATATAATTAAGAATTAAAAAAAAATTAAAAATAACTTTAACAATAAGCATACTGTATATGATGTCATTACATATTGTTGCGCCCGCAACATTCGTGAAAATTTTTAATTGCGCCCTTGCTTCCAAAAAGATTGGCCATCCCTGATTTAGAACATAAGAAATAAAACTTTTTATATTGAAATTTTTACCAATTTCATTGTAATCTAAGATTTATGGACATGTTATTTTTGTAATTTTTATAAAAGAAATAAGCATTTTTTATTAATGTCAAATAAAAATCAATAGAATATTTATTACTTTATTGATGATAACATCAATTAATAATTTTTATACTCTGATTAACCAGCTTTAAAAATATAATTAATTGGTTGATTAATCAGTAATTGGCCAATTTGCTTATCAATGCAACATTAGGTATTACAGTACAAATGCTCAGAATCAAAAGGAATGGAGAGGCTTTGGTTAATATCTAGATCAAGGAAATTCATTATAGAGTGGAAAACTATTACTACTACATGATAATGATAAAAGATAGATATTGAATAATTGGCCAGATGAAATTTATTTGAGGATCAATAAATAACAACATAATAAAGCATTTCAGATAATAACAGTTTAATATAATCATAAAAAATTAAGCACAGTTAAAAAAGGAAAACTAAAAGTTATGCACACTTAAGTAAGCTCTTAGCAGGATAAAATAATTTATTGGCAACCCATTTTCAATCCTCAGATGCATAGGTTAGATGAGTAGTCTCAAACTCAAGTTGCTTTGTGGGCCAAATGCACAATTTGAAAGGAAATGAAGGGCCGAATATTTTTAAACAAAATTGCAATGAAAGGAAAATATTTATTTGTAATTACTTTCATTTTTCTTACAAAGATATCAAAATAATGTTACATAATCATGAGATCATAAAAGTTTTATTAATGTTTAATTGTAATAATTTTCCCACTGTAACATGGATTTAAACAAATAGTAAAACATTTTTGCACGCTGTATAAAATTGCTTTATGGGCTGGATATGGCCTGCGGGCTGTCAGTTTGAGATCACTGAGTTAGTTAGAGAAGTAACAGTATATAAATATAAACATAGGATGTATGATACTGCAACCATTGCCTACACCAGGGGTAGCCAACCTTTTTGGAAGCAAGGGCGCAATTAAAAAATTTTCATGAATGTTGCGGGCACAACTAAAAATTTTCATGAACATTGCGGGCACAACAATATGTAATAACATCATATATGTTTACTGTTAAAGTTATTTTATTTTTTTTTAATTCTTAATTATACTTTCTTAAGATATTTTTTTCATTTAATTTTTTGTAGTAGAACTAAGTACTTATATTTTATTATATATAGAGTTATTTAATATGTCAATAAATAATTACTTGAAAATTTCAGTTAATAAATAAGCTGGATCATGAATAATAAAGCTAGATCATGAAACTGATTGAAAATAAAATAAAAATTATTTTAATTTATCGGGAATCGTGTCGTGGGCGCATAATAAATCGCTTATGGGCGCACTTGCGCCCACGGGCGCGGGGTTGGCCACCCCTGTTCTACAGGTATGTTCTGTCATTTAACGGTGAAGCCACATCCATGTAAAAATGGCAGATGTTCAAACTTCTCAAGTTTCTCCCTAGTTGAAGTGATATATGAACTTGAAAATTGGATTATCCAAATATTCAAATCTCGGATTCTCCTTCAGATGATGACATATATTTTAATCTTCGCATATTTAATTATTTCAAAATACGAACCAATTCAGAAAGGTGATTAATTTTCCCGAAACTGCTTTTATTATATCAATCTAGTAATTTATTTCATTCTTCAATATTCTAGATATTAAAAATCAATACTGGTATTAAGTATGTTTAATATGTTTGAAAAGACTACAGATCTACTTTGCTACATTAAAATACGAATATAAAAATGGAGAATGTATGTTAGCAAGGCCCTAACACAAAGTTTCAATTGACATCTTATAATGGTTATAAATATAAAAATAGTTAATAAAAAGCATTTGACTACAATTGTCTTCTGAAAATATTTATTTTATAAAGTTTATATTAAGTTTATTCTTAAGAATTTTAACATATTTGAAATGTTTAAAAATGCATAAAAGCTTTAAATTTCTATCAATAAATATATTGATCAATTTGGGATCTGAAAATCAATCTTTTATTCTCTCAAAAAATAATAGTACTGTAATGTGTTGTGATAAAACAGATATTTAGAAATAAAATTTAATAAAAAAAAATAACTTTTGTTCCTCTGTTCAGATTTATAATTCTTCCGCGTATGAAAATCATATTATCATAAACATTGGTAAATGTAACATGGCTTGTGAAAAATTTACAGAAATTTCCTTAATTAGAAGATTTTAAATGAAATAATAAAGATTAATTTAATAAAAACGTTATTGTCGATAATATATCGCATTATTTTTTATTTAATTTTTCTGATAGAAAAAGTATTGATTTTTTTTATCTGCAAAAAATATCAGAGCACTATAAGTCATTTTGGCAAATATTTGTTCAAAAAAAAAATTCTGAAATATAAATATCGTTCTATTTTTTGTTGGCATTTTGTATACTCTTAGTTATACTCCTAAAAATTCATGTTGATTCAATTTGAATATTTCAAGTCATTGATATTTTTAATAATGTAAAATTTCATAACTAATAAATATATAAAAGTTGTAATACCTGCTAATGGAGGCCCTACTAGACTGGCCACGCCTTGTACCAGGAGAAGAAGTCCATAAGCATTAGTAAAACAGTCGAGAGAAATGAGATTGACCACAATAACCGAAACTAACGTATAATTTGCGCTGATAGTGAATCCATAAATAGCAACCAACGATGCCATGCCATAATAATCTATCACTAATGGAATCACTCCCATAACAATCCCACTTATAGCAATAAAAGCACTATACAGAAGAGATGAATCTATCCATGATTTATCACCGATGTATCCTACCATAACCTGAATAAAAAAAAATAAGTTATTTTTATTTCCTAGTTATATACGTTCGAAATAAATATACTCACCACACCTCCTGTGTTGAGAATTCCCAAAACAGATATTAGAAAGGAAGCGGCTTCTTTATCCACACCATGGTTGATAGCGTTATCCGGAAGATACACGTAAGGAACATCAACACAAGCATATAGAAGAAAGTTTGAAATGCAAAATATAGTGTAGCGTAGATTTTTGAAGATGGAGAGATCAAACATATCTATAATAACATCCTTCAAATCGCTCAGAAATGAGCATGACTGAAAATACGCAATAATTCATCATATATTAAAATTTAAATATTAAATTGATTTTATATCATATTATTTAACACTTAGTACCATTTTATATATTCATGATTATAAATTTCATGTTTTTTTGCTGAACAGGACACACTTTACTTTTCACGTTTTCACTTGTAATAAAATCTGTTCATTTTTTTATTGCTGAAGAAGCATTGCTATTTGGTTTTATTAGAATTTTAATAAAGTTCCTAGTTTTAAGAAAGATTACTTATTTTGTTAAGATTAGATATTTAAAATGCAGTAGGTTTATAAATTTTGAAAGTTATGGAAATAAACTTTATAACTTAAATAGCTTAAGAAAATAACAGATATATTGATATATGCACACATACATACCAACATATAAAATTATATATATTTAGATAGATTATATTGTATTTAATATGATTTTTATAATTTTGAAATTATAACTGTAGTATACGTATTGATATTTGCAGTTTCAAAATATATTGGATTATATGACATTTTGTGCAATATGATTCGGTTAATTTTCTCCATTCATTTTAAACAAAAATATCTATTGAATGTTTGTTCTAACGAGGCTTAAACATAAATTATAAAATTTAAATGTTATAATGAACGATTAATTCAAGATATAATATTTTGAAAAAATTTTATATACTAATCGTTAACAGATCAAGCGTTATTTTATATAGTTGTCTGAGAGAACATTTTGCTTTGATTCGATTTACAGTCATAAATTTTGGATGTGACCATCGTTCGGAAATGAATCCGATTTCTCTTTCACGTTGAATTAATTCCATTTAATTGTTGAACCAGCGAAAATAATTTTTTCTCTTATGATAATATTTTTATTTAAAAAAGTTACTCAACAGTAGATTCAAATCTAGCGAAAATCGAATGGAAGATAGTGCCAGAGATCCTAAATTGCATAAAAATCTGATAGCGCGAATCTGATGAGCGAAATTAGTTGCAAAATAATCATCTCATATATGGAAAATGAATCAAAACTGTTAGAGAATGCAGTTTGTTGACCAGAAATATTGGGATTGGCCTCAATTCCATTTAATATTAACTGATGGCCATTACTGTATATGGCCACTATTTCTGTATGTTATATATATAGTAATAGTGGTCATGAATATTCATTAAAAGGATTGGTCTACACATTTTCGATCTTATTTGTATAGTTACCGATAAATAAATATTTTTGAATGTATCTAAATATGGACATTCACAAGTGTTTGCATATTTTTAATAATAGAATCGAGTTAAAAGTACAGTATATTTTAGGAATAAATATGGGGTCCCACCGCTGCCAAAGGAAGCGCTACTACTGCAAAGAGAACGCAACGCAATCGCTTTATATCTTTCGATTCAATTTATGCAATATTCAATATTTAAATCCTACGAAAATATTAATTTACGAATAATCACACATATTCACTTATTTTTAATAATGGAATTAATAAGATAACGGTCTTTGTTTAGAATAAATATGGCGGATAGTTTAGTTGGCAACATTACCCATGCACCTGTTGGTGCCCACGATGTGTGGTTTTTTTTAGCTATTTAAATGAAATAATTTATTTTTATCAGAAGTGTAGAATTTGTTTGCCATTTTTATAAATTCTGTATATAAATTTATAATTTTTATACAGAATTTTCTTCATTCGTTAATAAATGTGCCCTTCTCTAATTTATTTAGTATTTACTTTTTAACTTAATAATTAATTTCTTATAATGAGAACCTTTATGAGTCCCCTTGGCCTTTGAACCCATCTCCGCCTCAAACTTTGCATTCCCGATTGTTATGCGATTAATAAGAAAATTATATCTTTCTAAGATCTGATATCCACTCATATAATTTATATTTTCATGATATGCAAAAAAAAAAAAAAAAACCAAAATTTTGAAATACTGTATTATTATTTTGATTAAACATAAACAAACATAAAAACTTTATGAAAATCACTTAATTCAAAGTCGAGTCACAGAAGAATATACTGAAGCAGGGTTTTCAAACTGCAGGCCACGACGAACAGAACAAAAAATGCACAAAAATGTTTAGAAAAAGTTTATACAATAATATTTTTCTGAAAGAAGTTCATTTTTCTTTATACTTAAAATATAACTCTAGGAAACTTCAATGACTTGATCAAATATAAACAAAAGATTCCTTCAAGTTATTTGCCTCCAATCAACTTGATTTGTAATCAAGTTGATTGGAGTAATAACTTGACTAATATGAATGAGAATTATAAAAACTGGAAAAGTATTAGATAAATAAACTTTAGATCAGCAGTTTTCCAAATTGAAGTAATTTTTCCAAGAGTATGCACAGAAAAAAATTTTTAATGTAGGCCCTATTTTGTTTTGAAAAAATTGTAATTAGCGCACACATTTTTCAGCTTTTTCTATCTTCCTCAGTTTTCGAGAAAATACCTGGTCCTTGGAATTATAAAGTTTATAGTGATATAGTAGGCTGAAAAAAAAAAATATATATATATATATATATTACATTTAGCCTATTTTACGAAAGACAGAGGCTTATAATATATAAGTATAAACCTCTGTCTGTACTCTATATTTGTCAATCTCCCTCACTAATAATTTTTTAATTAATAAGCAGATTTTAATGAAATTTGATGATAATATTCCACCGTTAAAGTTCTCCTCGATGCCGCATCATTTAATATTGTAGTTCCAACAATTTAAAAATGGAAATACTGTGAGGATCGCGATCTGATTTGGTACTTTAACTTGTCATATGGCCAAATTTATGAATTTAGAATACGATGTTTTTATCAATGAGGCGCGAATAAGAGCACTTACTTGTTAGAGTTCAGAAGTGTAGAAAGAACAGAGAATAATTGATAACCATATTCATATAATTAAATGTATAACGCTTATATATTTAAACAAGGAGTTCAAAAAATTAACTAAAAATATTTAACAATAAACACACTAAATGACAAACAAATACAACAATTAACAAGAAATCCGATAAACAATTCATTATAATGCAGTACTGTAAAATTAACGAATACAGATAATCATAAAAATCAAAAATACTATACAGTACTGTCTATTCTAACTTGCTAATGAAACTTTAAATCCAAATAAAATTAACTCTATACAACTCAACATACCTAGAGAGATAAAATATATTTCTTCTGATTCTTCTTTTATAAATTCATCCTTATTTTTACATCAAATATTGTTCTTAAAATTGGTAGGAAAGAGATAACTAGACTAGACACCATAGACGCACACACTACTCTCGACTAACACACACACTGAAGTTTTTTCACTTTTTTAATTCTTTTAGAAAATTCACCAATCCTGATTACAGTACATTCATATCAGGTGGGTCTCGCTCACCTGATATGAATGTATATTCTATTGGGTGACGATATGACGTCACACGGAAGCAAGAAGAAAAACGATATAGCGCGGAATAGGTTTTACTATGATTATCGCATAGTAGTTTTTACTAAAACTGTGAAATTTTCTTTGTTTCAACCGCGTCAGACGTTATATTTGTTCAGATGTTTCAGAACCGCT
>WUQG02059625.1:0-10038 GCA_011317285.2 Androctonus mauritanicus | reverse complement strand
GGGATCCTATAGACTCCTGTTCTCTGCTCCTAAGAACCAACATGGGATGGAGCAGAGAACAGGAGTCTATAGGATCCCATTGGCAAACAAAGACGATAGAAAGGATGAGTTTTATATAGGGACCACAGCCAGAAATCTTAAGACTAGGGTAGATGAACATAAAAAAGATATAACAAATGCTAACCTGAATACTGCACTAGCAAGAAAGGCCTACGAAAAGAATGTAGAAGTAAAATGGAAAGAAAGTAAGATCATAAAGAGAATTGACGACAAGGAAAAACTGTATATTGCAGAGGCTGTCCAAATTTATAAGGGGCAAAAGGAAGCGGGACTTATCAATGACAGACAAGCAGATAATTTGCGTAGACCCTGGAGATACCTACTGGGATAAGGACTTTATAATGACGATTTTGATTTTATTAATGTTATTTTGTATTTTACACATTAAATTTTTACATTCTATTGTAACTTTAAATTACAAAAAACTTGCGGATATTTTACCTTTTAAAACCTAAAAAGAAATTTTTTAAAATTCGAATTTATATATCCAATAATTGTAGAAGAATTCTTTATGTTCTGTTTGTGTTCTGAGAGAAACTGTAGGTACGCTGTATAAAAAATCTTGTATTAAGAGAGCTGATGAGAGCAAAAGCCAAAAGCGCTCCTCTCAAAAATAAATGTTTTTTTTTAGTATATGACTGGAACTGCTTTAAAGGGCTAGAAATTAACATAGACTTTTAGAGTATTCCGTCCAGAGCAGTAAAAAGTGAAGCGCGTTTCAAGAAATCAATATTTTAGTCATTTTTAGTCAAATTTTACTCCTATGGCCCTTAAATATGTGCAAAATATTTTTATATACTACATTTCCTTCATGAAGATTATTTCTTCATGAAGGAAATGCAGTAAGTCAAAGCTTCAGAATGTGTTTTGCAATACTAAGGATAGATTTGAAAGTTGCAGGGATACAGATGGAACACACATTGAAAGTTTTCAGTAAAGTTTTGACATAAGATTTACAACTCTCTTGTTTTTCTTTATTGTTGTTTTTTATGAATAAATCTTTTTGTAATCATAGTTGAGTTGCAAAAATAAATATAAAATTTTTTTTTTTTTTAAATTACCAAAATAGTTACTTCTGGAACTCAAAATAAAAGTTTTAGAACATTAAACATACAAAAATAAAATTTAGTACACTTTTTGCACATTTTAAACATAATAAAAGACTTGAATTTTTTAAAAAGTGTTCTATTTCACAAAAATAGGTACTTACTTTTGCAACACCGTGTATAAAATTTTAGTATTGCATTGTATACTAACTACTGAAATTTTGACAATCAAATTTAAAAAACTGTTTTAAAAATTTTGACTGTCAAATTTTATACAAAGTTGAGTTATATAAGTAAAGGAGTTTCTGCATTTAATTTTGCAATATATTACATGTATTTATCTCTTCATAGTTATATTTAAACTTTCGTACAGTGCAGTTGTGATGTATGAGAAGTTTACATTCTTGATGTACACATGGAATTTGAAATCCCTTTCTCCATAGAAATTCAGCACATTAAAATTAATCTACATTACAGAAAAATCACTCTAAAAGTTTTCAAAAAAATCATAGGAAAATAAGAATAAAATATATGAAACATGAAATTGTAATTTTTTTCCTATCCTTAGCTCTGACTTCTTGCATATGACTGTTGACTCTTACATTTATTGATTGGCTTTGTTAATATATTATCACAGATAATGTTTAAAAATTTTTAACAAGCAGTTATTTTGCAACAAATATGTACACTCTATTTTAAGCATACAGCATGCATGCTACAATTAACAAAATATTGAATGCATAGTAGATATTGTAATGTCTATATGGGATAAGTGCAGCATCTATGGTGCACTTATCCCAAGTAGACATAGCATATAACAGAGTTATCTTAATGTGTAAAAGATATCTACTACTACATCTCAGCTTTGTGTAATTTAAATTTGCAGAAATTGAGAGTTTATAAACCATAATTGCACTATATTTATTAATTCTGAATATATATAATAATCATCTTTCTTATAATAATGTATTGTTTATAGGTGTTGCACCACCATCTTTCCTTGCCATTAAAGCTGGAACAACTTTACATGAATTGACATCCTCTACAGATGCTATTTCATGGTTATCTCTAGCAGTCTTGGGAATTTTTGCTATACTTTCTCTGCTACCAGTTATATTTAGCAAGAAATTGAGATCAAAATTAGAATGATGGACTGTAATATTTATTTTTTATTGACCAAGAATACAGTTATTCTTTTTATTTCATAATTATAATCACAAAAAGAAATTTGAAAGTTTTATTTAATATCAAATCATATTTTTTTTAATATAAAAAATAATATATAATAAATTATTTATTTTGAAATTATAGATTTATTTAAAATTTTTTTAAATATTTCTATTACAAAAAATTTTCCTCAAATTGAATATTTAGCTGTAATTCAAATTTTTATTCCTGAAAATCAGTTCTTGTTTCATTCATCAATATTTGAATCTCAGAATTGTTTTTTTAGAAAATTTAATTATCAAATAAACCAAGAATAATTGTTTTAACAACACATTCCTTAATATAGTTTATATCAACAGTGCACAGTTTTTGTCTATCAACATGCTAAAAAAAATATTTTCTGAATTTATGCCACATTAACTATATTAATTAAACAGTATATTTTGACATGCATACAGACCTAAGAAACATGACATCATATTCTGATAACTCAATAGACTTTATAATATATAGTGGTATCTTGACTTACGAGTGTTTTGAGATACGAGCTGTCTCTCTTGCTTCGAGTTGCAAGTTAAAATTCGGGTAACAAGCAGTGGCTAGTGGCAAAGTAAGTGCTGCCTGGAGCGTAACATCAGCTCCGGACGGCACTTACTTTGCCCCTGTGACAGACCTTTGTTAACCCCTTAATAATTAAAATAAAATAAAAATTAATGCAGAAAAAAATTAACAGCAAAATACGGTATATGTATTGATACTGTACATCTCTCAGACAAATTAGAATTCTTTTAGCACTTTCATATTTCTAGAAAATAAAATACGGATAAAAAAATGATTAGGCCTAGCAGTGCTAAATCTTATACAAATTCTAGAGTTCTAAGGGTTAACAGTGTGTGAGAGACCTTCGTTAAGTACTGTAATAAAATTTACAGAATTGTGATAAAATTTCACAATGCTGTATTAAAGAGAGATATACTAACTCAGCTGTTATATTTCTCTAATATCTTCAAGTCATCTGATCTCAACGGTAAATGCTGTGTATTATATGCAATAAAACCAATTTCTTGCAGTATATTCTATTGTATTATGTTTTTATACAGTATTCGTTATTTATAATTTTTCTTATTTTTTCTTATTTAAGAAACATATAACAAAAAAATGCAGTATTTTTGGAGATCTGGAACAGATTTATGGCATTTCAATTCATTTCAGTGGGGAAAATGATTTGACATATGAGTGATTCGAGTTACAACCTTTGTCACGGAACGAATTAAACTCGTTAGTTGAGGTATCTCTGTAATATCACTATATTCAGTTTCTGTTTCCTCAAGAAATGCTTTAAATTATCTATGATTCAGAGAACATTGATAAAGATAACTGTCTTAACAATACTATCTATAGCTTCCTAAATTCCAAAATCATAGATCTCTCTCTACCAAATTTTGCAGATGAATTATGTAGTAGTGATTATTCAATTCAATTTGTATCTTAATTACTATAAATATTTACACAAAAGAAATATCATGCCCTTCTGAGCCCCCAGTCATCAAAGCAACTCTATCAATAATTATTCCATAAGTTTACTTAAACCTATATTGTTTTTCAAGAGTTTTAAGTAAATCATCCAGATAAGATCCCTTTGATCTTTCATTGGATAAAATTAAACACTTTTTAAGAGTTCACTTACTGTTCTTCATTCACTGCAAATTCTGATTGCATTACATGTGCAAATTGATGTAATATCAATTTAATTTATTCATTGTCTATAAATAATAAACACATTTTTCTGAATATTTCTAAAAATTTGTTTTCAACATCATGCAAAGTTTCTACCAGATTGCATTATAAAGGCATCTGATATAAACTGATGATGTGCAAATTGTGTATAATAATTTGAATTTATATTTTCTTTGATGCAGCAAGTATACATTAAATGAAATTTCTATCAGTAAAGAGTCTTGTTAATTTCACAATCAAATGAGATATATTAAAGCCGTTTTCCAAAATTTGTTCTAAAGTACCTGAACATCTTGTAAATACAGCTTTTTTGTGCTCTGAGCTATTGAATCATTAACATTTTTTGTTTTCTTAACAATCCAGAAAATTTCAAGTTAAAATTTGAATGTTTAATTAAAATGTTATTATGAAACAACACTCTTCCAGAATACGTATAATTTTTTTTTTGTTATATAAAACTTTATTTTTCTCTTAGTTTTGAAATATTCATTCTTCTCCATCTGTAGTCTATTTCTTTATTGGTCTACTATTAATTAAAAATATATAAGGAGTACTGAAAATAACATAAAGATATGTCACAATTCACACTGAATTGAAACAAATATAAATCTATATAATTAACAAATTAATAAAATAACTGCACTCAAAATTATAAGAAAGGTGATGATTTCTTTTTATCAAATTTAGAAACAGTTTTGTGAATAACAATAAAAAAAATAAAATATCAAAATTCAAATATAGATACAACTATTGAAGTGCAGTTAAAAAAAAATGATAATTAAAAATGAAAGTCAAAATAAAATCATGTACATTTCATTTTTTATCTATAATGCAAATAATAAAATTTTTATTGGTGAAGGATTTTTAAACTGGTTTTATTGACTATTTAAATTTAGATAATCAATCAAATTAGTTTAAAAATTTTGACTCTTCCCTCTACTGCATTTAAATTCACATTTAACTTGCTTCATGTTCAGCAGTTTTTGAAATACAAAAATATAGTCATAAAAATATATACAGAATATAAGATATAACAGAATGCAAGCTAATTGTATAACTTTCTAGTTTGCATGAAGACAAGGAATAATTGGACATAATACTCAAAATAACTTTCATTTGGTGGCAAGATATTAATCTGCTTGATTATAATTTAACAGTATAAATTAATATAAAAGACATCATTAAAAAAGATGGCTTTGTATGACAACAAGACATTTTTCATATTTCTTCATAACATTTTATTTTAACTTATATAATTTTTGGATAATACATACATATGTTTTTTTAATTTTTAAAAATCAATATCAGCAGAGAGAAACTGCTTAAAAAGCAGTGTTGGGTCATGAATTGTGCACTGTTGATTTATCTATAAATAATGGTATAAACAAATTTTAATTTTTGATAAAAAGTTTGTAGATCAAAAAAAGCTGATTTTAAGTTGAAATATTCTCAAATTTTTTTTGTTTAAAATATATTTAGACATACAGTATACTCCTGATTATTTGGGGTTGGATTAATGAGCGGTTATTCTGCAACTCAAAAGTAGGGTTTGATTATTGATGTTTTATCTCAGATATAATAATTAAAAGATTTTTAAATGCCTCGGATATATTTCTTTATTATATTTTAAATAATTAGAGATCAAAATTAGAATCAAATTAAAATTACAAATATTTCAATAATTCTTTCCATAAATAAAAATATTTTTTTCCCCTTTTTCAATAAATAATATAAATAAATTGTATACATACATAATACCAAATATCTATTGTTCATAATTCAGATTTTTAAAAAATATTTTGTGGGTTTTTTGGGGGAATCGGTTATCCAGGGGCAATTAATTTCCCAACTACCCCATTTAATTGGGAGTTTAATGTGTATAGAAAAATACACCTAGTTTTTGTTTTGTGTGATCCCTGCTTACATTTTTTGGAACTGCATATTTCAAGAATATCTAGCTTTTAGAGAAAACATGATGATGATTTTCATTTGACACACGATTTGAAAAAAGTCAAAAATTATCATCTGCAAACAAATTGCAAAATTGAGTACTCTATTCAAATTTTATAGTTATCTTATGAATATTTATTACTTTCTGCCCAAAAATTTTTAAATAGAAGATTAATTGTCTCTTATTAAGCAGGCACAATATTTAGTTCAACATGATCAAAATCTGAGAAGAGCATTAAGCAAAACAGTTATGATTTGATATGACTGCTTAATTCATTTTTACTATCAAGACAATAATCATCACTCATTATGCATACAGTAATATTTACATATATTTTTGTTGCTTTAATATGTTTTAGCATAGAGTGATCAGTTGTAGATAATTTATGCCTGAGAGAGAGATTCCAACAGGAATATCCCATGACGACTTTGGTTGATATTTATCCTACTTGAGATCGTATTAAATGCAGGAATTTTCTGGAACATATTATATTTATTAAAAAATTCTCATTTTGTGCATTTTCAATTTATAGTTATTTCCAGAAATCCTCTCTTGCATAAACACAAGAACTAGGTGTATATATAGCAATATAAATTCAGATGCTTAATTAAGCATTGCAGAAAAAAATTATTTCAATAACATTTTCAGACTAAGGTTTAGTCAATCAAGTACAGATTCATTTTTGTACATGATGACTACAACTGCTTTTAGTTTATAACAAGGTGAAAATGTTATTGGAATAAATGTTTTTTCTTTAATATATACTCATTGCTGAGTTAATGTATTGATATGGATTATCTTAGAGATGTGCTCTAATAATAAATTTGAAGTTATTATTTTATAAATCCAAAAGCAATTGGGCATAATCATACAGAAAAAATCCAGTTCATAATGTTTTGGAAAAATAAAACTGAAGAAAGCATTCCTTTCTGGTCAAAATTTTAAAATCCTTATATTAAAAAAATTTCACCATTAAAAATTATATTAATATTTATGATTATTGTTTACATTCCAAAATTGTATTTTTTGTTTTATGACAAGTTTTTGTATTATAAAGGATCAGATATGGAAAACGGTTTGAATAAATTTTGAGGAATATATTTTTTAATTTTGTATATTTTTATCTCAACAGTCTTTCTTTAAAATATGGTTACTGTATATAGTATAAATAAATAAAATTATAAATAAAAATTCTATTGTTTTATTTTTATGAATAATTTAATGAAATATTTTGAGAATGTAACTGATGAAATAAGATTTGAAATAATTTTCATTATATAAAATTATATATAAAGGATGGAAGAAAAGTCTGTAATCCTCCAAATAACTCGATAGCTATCATAGATTTCAAAAATCTGTTAATGCCATGCTATCAAATAGGAAGTTATGGGTGGGCTACCTGATGGTGACCTCTAAATGAGCTGATTATGCAAATGAGGACACTTGTAAATCCTCTCACATAAACCATAACAGATAGAAAAAATTTCCAATTACAAACTTGTTCAGCATTCATTTCTGAATACTAAAGAAACTTCATCAAAATCAGATGAATAGTTCACCAAAAATGAAATCAAAACATTTTTACGTGCAAATCATGTTACATACTCTTCCAGATATGATTCTGGAGATTTCCACAACAACATTTTCCTATTCAATTGGCATAAAAAGCTACATTCACAAATGTGCAATTCAATGTACATGTACAATATAATGGTTGAGTACACATTTAATGAAATGAATGCTATGGTTGTATGTTATAGTGCTTCTTATGCAAATGTTGCTGTTGCAGTTCGACTTTATCAGGAAAGACATTCCTTAGCATGAACACTTAAATCTATTATATGTGAATTCTTTGAAATGCCCTAGATCAGGTGGCCACAAATAGCAATTCATGAGGCCACAACAACTTTCAGTCTTGCATAATAACAGTAGAGGATCTTCAAGATCCCATCATTACTGTTTGTACAGAGATTTCTACTAACAATTTAAAGCCAAGATGGGCAATCTGCTTGCCAATCACCATGTGACAATTTTGACTTAGGTATATTTTTATTTCTTTTCTTATTAATAATGAAAATTAATTTTTATTATGTTAAAAATTGGAAAAAATTAGGCATTATTCTGGCATCCATTTCTATCATTCTACTGACTATTAGATTGTGATTAAAAGTTTAAATAAATAAACCAGTAATTCTTTTTTATTCTTAATTTTTAAATGTGAATTGAACATTTCATTCACCACACATCTGGCAATTTTAAAAAATATGTTGCCCACTTCTGATCTAAAGGATGTGAGAAATTCCATCCAACATCATGCTCAGCTATACTTGGGTGCTGGTGGAAAACATTTTGAGCACATCCTTGATTAGTTTTTGTTTATTGATTAAGTGTGTTTACAATTTATTGATTTGGGATATTATATTAATATCCCAAATGATTTATTATTTGATTTGTTTGTTCTGTTGATTTGTTATTTACATATCAGAAGGAAGTGTCAACTCTTTGCATGCAAAAATTTTTTGTTTCATTTTTGGATGAACCATTCATCTGATTTTGATGTAGTTTTTTTAAAGTGGTCAGAATTTTAAAGTAAATAGTCACATGGCCACTGCGATCATCAAACCTTAATCCCAGTGACTATTTTTTTTGGGGTTACATGAAGAGTTTTGTATTTTATATGCTGGTTGGCTCACAGGAGAACCTGATTGCACATATTGAGAAGGCTGCTGCAACAATAAGAGGCAAAACTGTTTCTTCATTACATATTGTCACAGACTGTTGGTTATGTCATGCACAACTTTGTCTACATCACAACGGTGAGAACTTCAAGCAATTTCTCTAATGTAGTCTGTTACATTCATGAATTCCATGCATCATTTTGCACAAGTTTGATCATAGAATTTTACAAATTTGTAAAAGCCATATCTCTCTTATTGTTGACTTAATTAAATAAAGTTATTTGGAAAAGTTGTTTGTTTTAATGAGTTCTGTACATAGTTTAAAAAAATATCAACTTAAAAATCATTCTGTATATAATATATGTAAGTAAATAAACAAAATTCTAGATAAATTATTAATAAAGAAATGGTGGAACATTACCTAAATTATATAACTGTCAATTTATTTCCAATATTTTTTTTAAGTGGTTAATTCAATTATTTCAAATTAGTGTCATTTTTCTAAGAAATAAATATATAAATAAAATATTAAATTTAACCTTGCTTAAGATGGCATCAGATAAACCAGATCTTTTCAGGAATGCAGCAGCTTCCATAGCACTAACACATCCTGTTCCTGCAGGATCAATCTGTTTCCATAATTAAATAATAATAATTTAAATTAATTTTGAATATCAAATTTAAATTATATTTTATATACAGTAGATTCCTCTTATCCAGCTTTTCTTTAACTGGCCACATTTTCATTGAGTTATGAGAGGAAATAAAAGTAAAAAAAAGTATAATAATCATCATTTGGAAAGAAAGAATTTGTTTGAAACAATGATAAGATATATCAAATAGTAAAATAATTCATTTGATAATTCATCATGGATATAATTCTTATAAAAAAAAAAAAAAAAAGAAAGATTTTGCTTTAAAAAACAAATTTAAATTATGATTATTGATTTTAATTTAAATAAATGTTTAAAAAACATTTATAAACAACATATATTTAGCATAAATATTTTATTATTTAATTTACTGTCTATAAATGGTATTTTACATGTGTTAATTTTGGAACTTGATTATGAATTTGTTTATCTGACCTGAGTCCAGTCCTATAGGCTGGTTTATCATGAATCTACTATATAAAAATTATATTTAAAGAGAATAAATTAATTAATTATTTCATCAATAAAAAATTCAAATTTATTAATACTTGGAAAAATCTTAGCTCTTAAACATTATTTTAAAAACAGATATATTAAAATACCATAATAAAATATTGGTATTATGGTCTAATACTATTTGTAAATAAAAAATTAAATTTCATAGCTTCTATTATACTGCTTGTCTACACTGACATACAGGCACATAAATATTCAAACACTAATAGCAGTTGTGGGTATAAACAGTT
>WUQG02059624.1:0-28159 GCA_011317285.2 Androctonus mauritanicus | reverse complement strand
ATTGATAAACTGGTGTTTGTATTATTATAATTTATTTTATATATATATTTAAAATTTCAATAAAATATTTATTTTGACAAATGGCATTAATATATTGGTACCGGTAACTAAAAATCGAAGATCGAACTTTAAGTGCTGAAGTCGGGGGGGGCAGGCTTATACACGGGTTACGTATTTTTATCGATTTTTAACCCCGAAGTCGGGGGGTCGGCTTATACACGGATCGGCTTATATTCGAGTATATACGGTAATAGCACAGTTGAGACAATGACATTCTATATATTATTGTTAATGAATAGCAATTAAAAAATTATTACCTACAAAATAGTGCAATCTGCAGTCAGTTTAGCTTCTTAAACAGCTCTCTAGTTTAAAATTTCCAATTTATTTATGGCTTGAAATTTGAATATTTTAATCAAAATACTGGCCTTTTATTTTGACTTTTCTTGAAACCATTTTTATCATATTGCATTAATTACAGCTAAAGAGGAAAGCTGATCAATAGAGGGAGAAGGGATAGCAGAATTTATTTATAATAAAAGTTTAAATCTAGAAATGATAATCAGTTTTTCAATTACAATAAGTCTTCCATATCCACAGGGGATAGATTTCAAATCCACCCATGAATATTTAAAACTGTGGATAGTAGCAAACATTATATACTGTACATACCTATGATAAAGTTTAATTTTTAAATTAGGCATAACATATTGGCAATAGTAAATAATAATAGAATAAATTTTATTATTAGTTAAAATAATAAAATAAATTTTATTATTGTAATTGTTCTACATGAATGTGATCTAATATTTATTGTACCATATGCATCCTTTTCCTTTGTTGTTCTTTATGTTGATGACACAATTCTTATGTGATGAGATGGAATGAACTTAAATTATATTTACTGTATTTTTGAAATTTCTATTTAATGTTTTTGGATTGCAGTCAAGTGAAACTGCAGATATGGGATCTAGAGCTGTATTACAAAAATTAGTTTTTCAGTTTTTTCAAATGCTGCATTTTCAACATTGTGTTTAGAGCTTTGTTTGGCTTATATTCTATATATAAGTTGGCAATATACTACAAATGCTACATGTCAGTTGAGTGCATTCATTTCCTATAATAACTTTTAAAATTTTTTACACATTATAAAGAGCCTTGTCATTTGATCCTTAATGATATCACTCTTGCAAAAATTTATGTATAGCATCATATATTTAAAAATATAGCTCATTGCATTTGCTGTTTAAATTATTTCAAAAATTCTAATTATTTCCCATTTATAATTAATCTTTATATAGAAATAAAAACATTTAAAAAATTTTAAATTTATTAAGAATGTATGATTAATAGTACAGTATAAAATAACAGTAGAAATATGGAACTATTTAACTGTAAATAATTAAATAAAATTGTTAAATTATTGATGAAAAAGCAGTGCAGAAAAGTAATTATTATAAAATGAATAATTTTAATGATTAAAAGTTGATTATAGTGTTGAATGTGTGTTAAAACTTATTCTATATGATTTCTTTCCGTAAAATTTTGTATTTTATAAGACAAAAATTTAATATATGTATTTATTAATTAAATGTTTTCTTCAAAATGTTTTGCTTAAATATAAGTAAAAATAGGAAGTAAAATGTTTTTCATTTTGATAGTAAATGCTTGTAAATTTCTGTAATAATAATAATAAAATTTATTACACAACAAAAAAGTTAAATAAAGACACATTTATTTATAGCACTTCTTACAATAAGCACTTGTTTAAAAAATGAATAATAGCAAAATTATAAATAATACTCAAATTAATATACACAACTTACTATACAATGAAGTTTACATATTGTAATCATTTAATATTTAGCATAATATTTACAGACTTACATTATTTACATTATAACTAAATATGTGTGATGATGAACTATATTAAAATGATTTATACAGATGATTATTAAATTTTGTCTTGGTGTTATGAAAGCCCTAAGGTACATCAAATGCTTTTAAGTTATTAAATTTAGAAGAATTATTATGACTAATATAAAAATTCTTCAAATTTTAGATTTCCTTCCTTCAATTGATTTCTCATATCACTTTTGATATTTTGTGAGAACAGTTATCGATATAGGATGTATCTAACTTTTGATATTGTGGAATGTCAGATTCCTGAGTGATTATACTTGCTGACACAATGATAAAAATTGAAGTTATTAAAAACATTCAAATGATGTTGATAATCTTTGTTGATTTTAAGTCTTTATTTAATAAATAATAGATTTTAAATGCAATGTTCAATATACAAAAAATGCTTTTAATCAGTAGAATACTTTTAAATATATTCATGAGTCACCAAGGCAAACTGAGATGATGAAAATGCAATTTTCTTGATGAAGAATAATTTTATAAAGTTAAAATCTTGTTCATTTCTTTTATAAATAATGATTTGATGGCATAAAATAGTCATAGCATATTGCAAAATCGACTATGCTTGCACTTCTCTTCTGATGATTTGGAGCAATCCCAAATTAATTTATGAGATTTCACTTCATTTCTTTTATTTTCTACTTCAACTTTTTCTTTTTGATTCTGAAATTAATTGTATCAGATTAAAACTCTAATTTTAAACATAAACTATTAATTTTTTATAATTAATATTTAAAATTTTAATAGCACAATTGCAATGGGTTAGAAATATTTTGTGTCTGTAATTTAGTTGAAATTTATTATTTAGTTGAAATTAAAAGTTGTGCATACAAGGCATTATTATTAGTGATTTTTGTTTTTGAAAAGTTCTTCACAGATGTGGAGACAGGTTTAGGGGAAAAAATTATAACGTACTCAGGAAACTTGTACCTGTGGCAGCTTGTCTCTTGAAGGGCTTTGCTGTATATCTCCAAGTTTTAATGTCCCTATAAAAATAAAAATTTCTTAAATTAAAACAATTTTTGACTAATTAAATTTTAGGGAAAAATTGTGAATTTTGAAATTTTTAAAATCATTAAGACTAGATATTTTATAATTTTAACTTTATAAAATAATTAAAAATAATATGTTATAGAGAAATAATTTTTTAGATGAATTATTATATTTAAGTTACTGTCTCACCATGTCTGCAGCTATGAATTGTCGGCTCTCTCAAATGCTTTTCATGTTCATCTGCTAAAAGTTCCCAATGTTTTTTATTTCTTTCACATCCATCTAGTAATGGTTGAAGTGAAGGCTGAATAACTGTTAATGCCTAAAAAATTAATTTTACAAGATTTATAAATTATATAAATAAAGTAACCAGTAAAACAAAAAATAATATTTACCTTGTAAACTGGGAGACAAATACAGTTAATGAATCCAACTTGCATTTTTGGCAGCTCATCTTTTTTTTCCCTATCCATCATTGCCTAATAAAGCAAAAATTAAATATATCGATCAATCAAAATTCTTTTTTAAAGAAAAGTTTAAGTTAGTTAGATTTTTAAATATTGATTTTATTGATTAATTTTAAAATGTGAAACTTACAATTGGCTTTTCTTTTAATCGTTCTTTTTCTAAATCTCCTTGTTCAAAGAACTCACTAGCCACAAGTTCTGCTACTTTCTTTTGAATTTCCCAAGGTTTACAAATAGCTGATATATCACAAGCAGTCATCATCATACCTCTTTAATAATCAAAAATATTTATTATTTATAAATTAATAAAAAAAAATTTTAAATTAATAATTTATTTAAAAAAATTCTAACCTAAGAAGATCTTTATTTGCAGGTTCTAACCAATTTGTTGTGGCAGTTCCGACTAATTTTCCAAAAGTATCTTTTTTTCTGAAAATTAAATATAAACATTTAATATAAATTATCAACTCATATAGATTAATGATAAATTTATAATAAAATTTTTCCAAAGATGTATACAAAAATTAACACATACTTTTATTTTATTGTTAATATAAAAATTCATACACAAATTTCAAAAACTTCATAAATATAAATTTGGAAATGCTAGCGTAAAAATAAAATAAAAATAAGTAAAAATAAATTCTCACTTAAAATAAAGAGCGAGATCTGTGGCAAGGATTGCCGATTCTATATATGATATCACAGCTCTGTAATCTTCAGTAGAAAATGACTGAAAAATATTATTTCCTTCACTATTTAGAATCATAATGCATTGATCAAAATGATGGTGTTCCATAGTTGAGGTAGTATACAAAGTTGCTAAGGGTGATTCAATTCTACAAAAATATATTATATTGTAGAAATATATTTTTATATTTGTGAAAATTTATTCTTAGATGTTCACTTACTTTGTTTGGAAAGAGTTATTTGTGCCTCGGTGATCAAGATCATGACAGAGACAAGCCACTAAAAGTGCCAGCATTTCTAAATCTGACATCATCAGTTTCATATTTCCTACCTGCCAATTTTTTGAAGATTAAATTGGATTTAAATATCACAATAAACAATTAAATGACTTGAATTTTATTTAAAGTAATATTTAATTATTAATAGAAGGAATATTCAAACTTACTGTTAACATAGCAAACATTGTTTGTGCAACATTTAGAGCATGTCTCCAGTTGTGATATGTAACATTTCGGTAATTCTTTTTAACACTTAATATCCATCGGCATAATATCTATAATTGTAAAGTATTTTAATATATGAAAAATTAAAATTTTTACAGATTAATCATAATGATTATCAATTTGATAAGGAAATGTTTCATTTTTAACTGTTAAAAATTAACTTTTTATGTACCTGATATGGAATGTGAAATTTTCTAATGAGATCCAAATCCAAAAACATTCTTAATGCAACTTTGCAAGTATCTTCATCTGATAATTCAAAATCACTGAATTCGAAACTATACAGATTGAATTTATTTGCTGAAGGAATTGGTAAATGCTATGAACAAAAGCAATATTACTAAATTAAAAAATATATATTAATTAGTTAATATATATTTAAGAGAAAAGAATTTAATTTACCATGAGTTTGTTCATTTCATCAATAGATGAAGATGCATGATAAGAGAGAACTTCCAAAGCAACTCTTTGTTTTGCCATTAATTTTATAGCATTTTCATACATTTGTGTATTGTGAATACCTAATCCACAGAAAATGGAAAATGCCTGAAAATATATTTTAGTTATAATTTATATTAGATCACTTTGTAATTACTAATATAAAAATTTGTTAAAACTCAAGAACTGTATCATAGTTAATAAGAAGTACCTCAAATGTGCTGATATCAATTTCTGTAAAGTGTTCTCCATTCAGTTTATTCACTAATTGGGCAACTCCTATGACTTTATTTTCACTGTTGAAGATTGGTATGGACAAAACACGACCAGAAACTTTTATATTTTCTACTCCATGCTGTAAGGAAAATTTATTAGTTACTTAATTTGATCAATTTATAAATCAATTACCCAAAAATGTTAATAATAAACAATATAGCTTAAATAGGTTATATGTATTAAATTACAGACAATTAAGTTATTGAAATAGTGTTTATGAACTTCACTTTAAGTGACTCTTGAACTATTCAAACATAATAAAATTAAATCTTTTTAATCTTTAAATGGGATACATATGAATAAACAGTAACACTGCCTGGGAAGTAACTATATCAGGAGACAAGCTCAAGGTTATCCAATTCAAATTAACTACAGCATGCATAATATTGAAAAACTGTAAACAAACATGATCGGTATAATTGGCCTATGATTTGTTTCAATCAGATTTCATGAAGTTACTCTTTATATTTTTAAAGCAACGTGTGACCAAATAATAAAACATCTTTGTTCATTGGAATCTAATTACTAATTTCTTTGAATCAAATTCTTAAATACTTAGAATTATTATTGTACACTTTTTTATTAATATTTATAATGATATATTGTAATCACGTTCACACAGAGTGCATTAACACTTACTTCTTTGAAGGAGGAAAGCCGTAGAATGTTTTTCATTTCATCCAATTCTTCATCTGTTCCAAGCCAATTAAAAGTCTGTTACAATGAATAAAAATCTTTTATTTAATAATAATAATAATAATAACAATAATAAATTTTTAAGCATAATTAACTTTTTAGTGGAACTTAATAATTTAAAAAAAATCCTTTATTATTATTATTAATTGTTCTTGACATCAATGATGAACAAAAATAGGGCAATTATCTAGAACATTAATTAATAACAAGTTGCAATCCTGATTAAATCAATATGGAAACTGTCAAAGCTTTTGAGTTTTTTGTTGCAAATATTTTTTCAGATTATGCAATTATACTTTATGTAGCTATTGGTTACAAAAAAAAATTTATATTGAATTATTCCCAAAACAAAATTTGATAAAGTATATTAAGGTGTTTAGTCAAACATTTAAGGCCCTTCAATTAAATTGCTGAATATAACTATATTATTCAATCTTCTACAAATTAATATCTAATTAAAAAAATTAAGAAAATTATTTTTGCAGAAGTGTTTAGTTACTAATCATTAACAATCTAATACCAAATTTATTCATAATTTATCTTTTTTTTTTTTTTTTTTTCCTGTAATCGGGCACGATTGCTGTATCGATATTGTAAGATTAAAGGGCATTTTTGTGTCCCAATTTTGATAATTCTGATAAATTCTGTTGATACTTTAAAATTATCTCCAATTTTCTAATCTTTTGTTTATATCCAACAATCGCTGAAAAAATTTAACAGGTGTTTGTGTCAAGGTGTATAACACATGGAAACTTTTTGAAGCGCGAAAAGACTGTAATCGTTCAAACTTCAACTCTCCATCTTCATTGATTACCACTGAATATCGCGATTTTCCAACAACTGAGTTATTTATCGTTCAGATGACAATCATGATATAAAAATAATATCATATAATGATAAATTTCGCTCGATAAATCAAGTTACTCTTTTAATAATCATTGCCATCATTATAAATCTTTAAATTCGACATACATATAAAATTTAAGCAAATTTTTTTCTTATTTTAATATTTTTTGAGCGCTTCAATTTCAAATTCGCTCTAATTTTTTATGAAATTCGTGACGATTCTCGTTAGTCTGGGTCCGAATGTTAATTTTTCTTTTCGCCAGATGGAGACACTTACAACATTAATACCATCGATACAAAGCATTGGAAAAAAACGTGACTAAAATTTTATTCGCGTATTTTGAACGTCAATTAATTTTGAATAAAGTGCAGAGACTTGTTGTCGTAATTTTTCTGTTAAATTTAATCGATTACTGCATGGCGATTCGTCAAAAGACAATAATCAGAGAGCAAAATAGACTACTTCTGTTTAAATATTCATATTTTCGTTATGTAACTCAAAAGTTTTCCGAATGCTAAATATTTATGTTTGTCCTCAAACTAAACGTTTAAAATAAGCTGTTTACAGCGTTTTAAAGCTATTACTATTTTGTTATCAGTATTTCTTTATTGTGCGTTGCTCAAGTTTTATTCGTTTCGATGTTGCGAAGTTGCAAATCATGTTTTTTGCGCTCACGTTCGGAATTATTAAAGTTCATTATTCCCGATTAAATTATAACTTTCTGTATTTAAATTTGCTATATGATCAATTTTTTATAAATCCGAAACATACAGATACAAAATAACGATACTTAAACATTTGTTTTTTTTTATAAATTTATCATTGAAACAAGAAAAGGTGTATATAAATAACTAATGGTTTGGATTATTAGGCCAACTGTTACTAATGGATTCAAATAATTTATTCTCTATAAACTAGATTAAATTTCGTTTGGAATAAAATTTTTAGAAGAAAGGTTAAAAGAGAATAATAACAATAAAGCCAACTTACCTGTCCTGTTGCAACAACGTGACGAGCAAAATGAACATGAATCATTTCCTGTCCTGCCAATTCTGTTAGACTGAAAAAATAAAAAATTTATTCGTTATACATTTCAAAGAACAAAGAATTATTCAATCAAGAAAAGAAAATTATTCAGTTGACTAGGCATGACATTGAACAAAGAGGTGACGACAGGAATCACAAATAAATGGAACTCAATTAACTCGTCTCCAAAACTATTTTATTAGCATATAAAACTGACTAATAATGCTCATTAAATTCTAAAATTATGAGAGTCCACTTGACAATAAAAAAATCGAAATGTTAGTTTATTTTTATATTGCAGTTCTGTATTTGTTTTGCACAGAATATTGAGAATGACGATATAGCTATATTATTTTATGTGCAATTTAAAGTTTTTCACGATGAATGGAATGGTAGTATTTATAAAAAATTAATTAATGTAAAAAATTCGATAGGGGGAAAATATTGCACATTGCTCGTTAGACAATGTATCGATCCCAATGCGAAATGGCTGTTTGGCAGGAGAGGTGAAGATGGTAGCGGGAGATAAATCGGGCGCTTCTATATAATGTCAGGACCTTCCCACGAAAAAGGGGGAGTGAACAATGAAGGAGATGGCGTCGGACAGGTCGGCGCTCTCCCGTTACTTTACTTCTGACAGACTTAAAGGGTGTCGCATTACGAACTTTAATTAAGCGGTCGGGTCAACCTCACCCTCCAGTTACGATCGAGAAAAACAGTGAAAGTCTGGTATAAACTCTTTCACCGTTTGCCCACTTCATCTCATCTTGGTAAGTCAGCACTTGTTGTTGTGGCAACGCTCTTTCTACCCCGTTGACCCTCCAGATATTTTGTGCTCATCTACAAAACAAGGATACCCATTCAAGACTCGGATTTACGCGTGAATATGTTTTCGACCCTTGACCTCCATTTATTTTTGCAGTTACGTCTTTCGCTTAGTTTTCTCGTAAACTTTATAAATAGCCTTGACTTTCCGCTTAAACGAAGATATTGGGATAAAAACGGGGACAATCCGACGTCACCAGAACCCAGAAGAAAGTTTTAATTGTGTGCAACTAAAAGAAATCTTTTCAGAACGCACGTCATTAGACCATTCGTCTTTCTATTGGCAACGTGCAGTGACGTCAGAACATGTAGGGGGACAGAATCGAAAACAGTTCGACATATATATTATTATTATTTTTTTTTAACTTGAAGTAGATTTTATAGAATGCACAATAGCGATCGAATTACAGCAGCCCGTGAGAATTTACCTCCCTTTAATGCTTTCCCTTCTATGCTAACTACCTAGGAGCTTGCTAAACATATCACACTTCGGGACAATGTACGACCTCTGCCATTAACGGAGATCCTCGATAGGCTGTCTGCTTAGACCTCTCTACCTCTGTTTGCACGCACACATTTGCAAATGTCTGCTGTTCGCTGAATAAACGAAACATTTTTCCTTACACGCCACTTAAGCAAAATTAAAAATTCAATGCATCGTTTTACCTGGGGCGCCGAATCTCCTCTTCGTCTCTTCTTAACTCAAATATCGTAGTAAAAATAACGTCCTAAAAGGGATAGAAAATGTTTTAGAAAAACATGTTTACTAACAAGAGTAAAGTGCATTTGGAGTGTCAGCATTTACCTCTGGCCTGGAAAATTTTCTTGGCTTAAAAATAGGAGAAATTTTTCCGATTTCTAACTGTTCTCTGTGATAAGTCATCTGAAATAAAAAATAATTAAAGTTCAGTTGCGTATAAATACTTAAGGACCGTCTAGATTTCTTATAACAGCGATCGGTTGTAAACATCTCAATTCATTTTATCGTTATTTTTATCGACGCTCGAGAGGGATCATTGCACTTTAGGACGTAGGTAACAACTAGGTGTGTTATTAAAAAAGAAAAAAAAAAAAGAAAAATAGCTCTTCGACGTATGCAGCAGAAACAGGATTAACAGAAATCCTTTCTCCCGCCATTACGACTCCGATATCCAAAAAGCTGTCATCAATAGACATCAATGGAGCATTATCTTTAAGCTTTTCTCGGATCAAAATAATAGCGATAAAACTTTATTGATGTTCCAGAAAAAGAATTTTAAGCTGTCATTCAAATAAAATAAAATAGGTTTTTGTCTCATTCTAGGAATTATCGTCAGTCGATAACATTTTAAAAACTTTAATCGAGTAGATCTCTAGATGACGAATGGATACGACGATTGACGAACCTTTCATAATAAACACTCTCTATGTTAAGTTTTTGTGTGAGGCTAGTTTAAACGTCGTCCTGAAAGCAATAACAAGATTCGTGTAAATGTGCAAGCTCTAGAAACTAGTTAAGAAAACTGTCAACATCTTGCGCTCTTGTTTAAATTACTCGTGCAATTTAGATACCAAAATGTTTAAATTGCCCGTACTTTAAATAAATCAAGAATTGTTTCTGTTAACATCTAACAATAGAAGTAAACAGGTTACAGTATCTGAATATTGCTCGGTTTAAAAGTTACGCTCTATTTATATAATGTCCACTTTAAGATAATATAGATATTTTTCTACTGATCGAAAACAGTAGAAATAATTTAAACAATTAAAAAAATCATGCTTCCGAGCGTACGATGAGTTACGTCCATCACCAAGCTCTCTTAATGCGACTTGAAAGACATTAAACCAGACCTTGCGCGCTTAAAGTTTTAAGCCGCTTACTTTACACCAGTCCTTAATTATATTAATAGAAAGGGCAAAGTGTCACGCACTAAAAACATTTCATAAATTGAGTAGAAAACTGCTGCAACCATTCGCTGTCAAAACTGCTTTGCAGATCGGATGCGTAACCAAATCGTTCTAAACAAACCTCGGGATAAAAGTTGGTTCATTAATAAGGTCTTTTAAAAAGTCATTGTAGTAAACTTCACATAAGTGACCGCATTTTTAGTCAAGTGCTGTGACATAATCTGTAGTATTGTTTTGGTTTACATAAATCTTTAGATAGTAGTTAGGCGGACGTGCCGTCCACAACGTACTGTAACTCAACCTGCAAATATCCACAATAGCGATCGTGTAGTGATATCTGTAAACAAACGAATGAGTTGTTTGAGGATAATAAACACAGAAAATACGTTTAAATAACATTCGGTAATATTGACGTTATTATTATTATTTATTAGCGGAAATGCTTCTGTTTGTGTTAAAATCGAATTAATATTATTCCTGCGATAGCAAATAATAATAATAATTATTTAAAATTACCGTGTCTTTCTGTTCTGTGTCCACTAAGTATACTCGACATTTCTCGCATTGCAGAAGTCCCTGAGCTTTCGACATGATTTTATTGATGAGTCTATCTAAAGATGAGGTCTCTTCGAATATGGACTGGGCCAGGCTCAATAGTAACTGCAAAAAAAAAGTTAAAATTAAAATATACTGATGCCACAGTCATTATTTATAAGAAAAGAATCATTTATAATATTTTCATTTCCAGTAAATCGTAGAATTTTTTGTTTAAATTTCATACGATCGCCATCTTTCTAACGGAACTATACTGAGCAATCTGTGGATTCAGAAAAATTTGTGGGCTAAAAAATATCATTAAATGCATATCTATTCATACCACTTATATTTTGATTATTAGACATGACTAGTGAGTGATTCTGTCATTCTGTATTCTAGATTAAAAATTATATATTTGAAAAAATTGTTTGAATGGATCTAGCCTTTAGTGGCTTCATATTGAGACTTGCAAAATTATTTGTTATATAGCTTAGGATGCAAAAAACTATAATTTGAATGATTGCAATCTTTTTTTATTTTTGAGATATTTTGCCGACGTCCGGACATAAGGAAACAGTAATTGCCTAAGATCATTGTTGTTATACAGCTATCGTATCAAAAATCCTTTCACATAGTTTCTGTAAAATTTCATCCAAGTGCAACAAAAAGTTTCAGAGATATTGACATTTTAATGTTTCATATTGCCGCCGTCTTATAGTATCCTCAAAATTTATGAGCACGTAACGAATAATTAATAATGTTCTCTAAAACACTCCGCGATATTTGTCCTCAAGATAGCTTAATTGACGGAAAGATGGAGTAACTAAATATATATAACCAATTTTTTTGTAAAATATATATTTTTTAAAACATATCTGGATGCAAAGAACTTTTTAGATTAATCAGTTTAACAAATTGAAAATCTTTCGTATCTACACTCGCAATTGGTGAAAATACTGATAAATAATTTTATCATCTAGCAAATGATAAGATTATATATATTTTATTATTATTATTATTATTATTATCGTACGAAATTTGTAGATAAAGTGAAAAATGGTAATTCAATTATTGCACTCATAAAAATATTCGCAAGTGCAATAACGTTTTGGTGTAAACTTATCGTGGAGCTGTACGTACTGAAAGTAAATTTCGATGTTTATTTTAAGAGACTCACTGTGCATCAGAAAACTGCACTTAAAACGTTCTTACCACCCTCGCTCCCTGGGGAGAATCGTAATCGAAACATGTTAAGAGATTTAGAAATAAAAAGAAAAAAAAAACATAACAACATCGTCGATGAAACATGAAGTGGATTATAAATTGTTCGCGTCTTTCTACAGAATAGAGGTTTCGTCAGTTCGAAGAAGGCATGCAGAACATGCCAAATAAACAATCACCTCTGCTATCCAGATATGATCATCTCACAATGGTGGCGTCTCACTCGGTACGGATGGCGCCGAATGCATGAATTAGCAGCTTGTTTTAGAATAGATGGACAGTTTTTTACTCTCTTGCCATCCACACACCAATTATTAAGTCTCTCGGAACAATGGAACCTTTTAAGTCAAGACAATGAGAGCGTCGTGGGAACACATATTCGTTTAATGGATACGATTTAAACACAGCAATTTGTTAAATTATCATCTCGTCCCTGCTGCAATCGCTTTGTAAACCTGTTGCAATCGCTTAGCTAAAAATTGCAAAAAATTTAATATCTCCTTATAAATTAATACACTCGCATTTCTTTTGTTTTTTGTTGTAGGCGTGTGGATAAATTACTGCTATTTTCTATTTTAGTAACATAGTTATTAAAATACTACAGTAATAATATTATTACTTATTTTATTATTAGTAACCAATCATTACTAGTTTATTTATTAATTAGCTATATTATTATTTTATATTATACAGTATATAGCAGAAAGACACACCAAATAAGACAATATTATATTGATAATGTACAAGATTAGCAAATTATACAAAATAATACCAAACTACACTAATAATATGCAGATTTTTGTATTTAATATAACACCAAACTACACTAGGAATATACAAATTATTGTATTCAATATGACACCAAACTACAGTAGTAATATGCATTAGCAAATTATGAAAGCAATACTAAACCAAGGTACTAAACAATGCTAGTTTTGTAGTACATTTATGGTAATATACAACAAAATATACTAAACTACACTAATTTTATTAACTCTTTTTGCAAAAATATATTAATAAAATATCATCGAATTACAGAAGTTTTGTAAGTTTTCTGTGGTAACGTACACTACAAATATAACCAAACAACACTAAACTACATCATTATTATTATTATTATTATTTAATAATAATATGCTAGCAATGTTGCCAAGCATCATCAAATCTATACTAGATTATTACTAACGTAGTTTGATCTTGTTTAGAGTAATTTAATTTATAAGTTACTATGAAACAAATTAATCTAAAATTTTGACATTTTATATTAAAATTTTGATGATGATTTTGAATTTTCTACGGCTTCATAAAGAAGAAAAAATTTTCACTGCTGTAGTATTTAAATTTATTCATGATTTTATGTATTACATACAAAATTTTTGATACGATCATTGTTGCATTTATACATATATAAATATATATATTCTAAATATAACAAACGTACGTTTACGGAATTACAAAGATCACAAACATAAACGGCCGTGATGCATAGCGTTATGGTTTTTGAACCCGAAGAAATAAAAAGAAAAAAAAATCCGAGTCAGTTCATTAGATCGAGTTAAAGCCGGTTATAAGAAACAAAGAGCCGTTTCAATTATGGAAATTAACGTGGCGATCAAAACTCGTAACTAAAATTAATAAGGATGATGAATGGCTCATCTTTATTCTCTCTGATCTATTTATAAATCTTGAAAAAAGAAACAAGCTCGTTTAACATTGGAAGAAAAAGAAGTTGCTCTTGTTGCTCCGCTTTGCTAGTAAAGATCCATCGTTTCGTTTGACAGTATTCATTTCGGACGTGTCAGATTCCGTTTATCGAGTCGCCCTTATGTCGTCTACCACAACAAACGTTCATTTTTATTAATTTTGTTAGCGCCGCACGGACTGGAGCCATATGCGCTTCATTGAAATGCTGTTTGCAGTTACCCCCTTGGGCCAGATAAAAGTTTGACTGATGCTTTTAATGATGCATCACAAAAATGAAACTTATAAAAGCATCGACTCACAGAAAAAAAATAAAAAACTGTTTTATATCGGATAAATACTAGCATATATCCATTCACGACCGAATCGAATCTTATCTCTTATTTACATACATAATTGCAAAACTTTAGATAACTGTTCGGCACATAGTTGCATAAACTGCAAGCAATCTTTATCGATCTTATCTATTTTCTCTATATTACGAATGTTTAAAAATTCGTACCTGTTCAAATCTCATGACTGATTCGGTCCCATCTCTGTCATGGTGTGATTGAGAACCCCAAGAGAGAGAGTAAATCAAGTTTGGAGGCGGGATGGCGCCCTGACACGAGGTATGTGCGTAAGTAGGTGCTTATGTCCACAATTCCGGAACTACGTCCTCCAAACAGCTATAAGTAGGGACGGAAGCGGTTGCGATGAGTGAGTGAATGGAGGGTCCTGTTTGTAGATGGTGGACGGCTACCGTATACGGGCGGGGGTGGAGCCACTTCACAACTATACTACTGCTAGTAAAGAAAATTCTTTCGAGTAATTGGAGGATAACGGTTTCCGTTCAACCGCGAAGATAGATAGCCTAAAGATATCACAACAACATCTTTCGCCTCGAAATGCCAACCCATGCTCTATTTAACTTTGATTGGATTTAAGTGTAAAAAGGATTAACATCTTATATTACACTTACAGTTTAACATCTCATAAGAGAAACTGTCACCAGAAAAATTCCAATCGTTCAATATTCTACTTGATACTAAATTTGAATTAATTAATTAATTAAAAATATAATTTCGAGACAAAATGCCAAAAGGAATAAAAATTAATGAACAGATTGCTAAATATGCTGGAACAGATGCTACAAAATAGTTAAAAAAGTTTTTGGTAGCAAAATTTTTTCTAAACATGTTCCATCTTGTTTTAGAAAAAGTTATTAATTAATTAGAAACTGATTTTAATCTCTTATCTCAAAAAAAGTTCGGCTTATAACTTTTTATAACTAGACTGGTTAATAACTTTTGAATTAATTAAATGGATTTTGATGAAATTTCGGCAGAAATATTTTTCATCAAAAAGAGAACTTCGATACTGCATCTTTTAAATCGGAAACTTGAACTGGTTAAAAAGTAAAGTATCAGTCATTCAAACTTCTCAGATACTTTAATTTTGAACAAATTAATTGACTTTTATGAAACTTAACAAGAAAGGTCACGCCACACATCAATTAATCCCATATCTTCAGCAATTTAAAAATGACGAATATTAAACTTCCGTGATTTATTCCATGATAACTTTTGCACTGCTTGATTGATATTTACGAAATTCAGCAAAGAGACGAGACCCTTAGAGATGACTTTGGAGGCATACATTTTAATTCCTCATCTTTAATCGTTCCAACAATAGCAGACCGGAAAGTAGGCGATTAGTTCTTACCAGAACCGGTTGTTACTTTTTGATATCTTGGAGGAGCATTATCTCTACAGTTACAGACGATAACGCTTCTGAATTTTTCACCATTTTATCCTTTGCTTCAAGGACATCGATTAATAAAACGTTTCAAGTATCTTTTTTTCGAACAAAAAAATTTTCTACACAAAAGAAAAGCCAAGTAATAATTTTATTCAAAAAAGAAAAAAAAGTCATATTATAATAGTAAAATATAATATGACATTTTTTTTCTATCCTCCTCATTGAATTAAATTTTTTTTAAAATATTCTCTGGAGGAAAATAGATACAACAATATAGAATTTCGCATTTACATAATAATTTTTTAATTATTTATTTTGATTTTTTTATATTTAGTTATAAAGCAAGACAAAAAAAAAGAACGAAAGAACGAACGAGACCTAGTTAAATTTTACAGAAATGTAATAAAAGTTTTGCAAAATGCTTTACGAGATTTTTTTAAGTTTGCGAAATAAGAATGACACATTTAGACATATTTGTGTTAATTATTATCCTATCGAAACTTGGAGTTTTGATGATAATCGATAAAAAGTTAAAGAAAAAAAAGGGAGTTAATTAATAGTAGAGCGACATCTGAAGCCACGCCGATTAATTTAAGAATTTATCGGATGACGAATTTGGCAGGAAGAACATATGGCCCACAGTCTTTAATGACGTCAGCTATTTAGAAAAAGATAATGCAGCACGTGCTGGAAATGACATCATTCGGAAAAATCACAATCCTCTCCGTTTATGGATGACTTTTCAATGAGCGCGCGACTTAATTCATATTGCAAAATGACCATTTTATTTTGCATCTGTTCTCAATTTTCCTTTTAATATCGGTTTAGCCATTTATCTTATTTATCTTAATTTATTATTATTTGATCATAAACAATATGCAAATAAACAAATTACCTGGTTCCTTTTATATTCCTGTATGGACATCTCGAATAGTTGAGCATTTTGGATGCCGATTCCGCAGAAAGTTAAATATTTTCTAAACACCTAAAAAAATGATAATAAGTCATTAATGGCGTGACATAATTGGGCATTCCAATGTGGAAAACCCGGAAATGATTCAATATAAAACAAAAAAAAGAAACCTCATCTGCAAAGCAATTAGTCATAAATTATAACGGGAAAAAAAAGAAAAAGTCACGAGTGAAGTCACGATGAGCCAACGTCATTGTCTTTATCAATAATTTGTTAACACGAAAAGATCGTATCACTGACCTTTCTTAATATATTAAAAATTGCTGAATTACCAGGCACGATCCACACATTATTCACGTTCTCTGTTATATAAAAGAGTTGCATGCTGATGCAATGCAAATGCATAAAGTTCAAGAGCGCGTTATTGCTCATTCCATAGCGACAAAGAAACAAAGAAATTTTTTTTCTTCATCTTTCTTGATTTGCATTACTTTGCAGAAATGATCTAAAATGCCGATTTTTCTCAAACGTTAAAAAGCATTTTTTATAGCTCAGAAAAAATTTTTTAGCAAAGTTGTATAGAATGCTAGTGCAGAAAATTGGCGGGCTGAGTGTACTGTTTTGATTTCTACGTAGCCAATTTTTGTTGCATGAATAAACCAGATTTTTTATTATTTTTTTAATATAATATTTCCAAAAATAGGTCAAAGTTTTAAAAGTTTTAATAAAGTGAAGATTTGTCATTTTTTCGATTTCCTTTCTGCAAAAACCGTTGCAGATATTGTAACCGATCCGTACGACAGTTAACTAAAATTATCCATTATTTCTAAATTTGCAACCGTTCTATTAAAAAGCTGACATATAAAATTCGATTCTAGGAATAATTACAAAGGGCAAAAACAAAATAATAAAAGTTTAAAGATCAAACTTTGTTCTGAATCTATATAATTTTAGAACGTGTGGGTGATGCAGATATATTGCCGCACGGTACAGAAATTAAAGTACCGATATTGCAAGAACAGCATTTAAAAATATTAAAAAATTTTGCAGTATAAAATTCTTACCTTCTTCATTCTACCTCCGAATCGCTTAAATCTCGGAACTAGAGCGTGCTTTGCTGGAGCATTGGCGTAAGTGATGTGAGGCAGCAAACTCGCCATGTCTACTCACCGCTGCCGATAGTGCAACTAACCCAGACGAAGGAAAATGCTGCGTGTGGTGTTAGCGCAACATGCGACCACCGTTTGTTTAGCCTTGACGCCAGCTATGCTTTATATAGAGGCGTCGTTCAACTTCCCATCAGCGACTACAAAGTCCGCTTGTAGGAAGGTTGTGAAACGTTTCGTACAACTCTAGCGTAAATATTTATTCCTCATTGCAAACTGAACTTACCTCCTCGTCTTGCTTGTTAAAAACTTTGTCGTCTTCCGTCTTATTGATGCACTGAGCCACGCCGATGACATCCCCTTGATAATTGACAATGGGCATGCACATGATGCTGATCGTCCTGTATCCTGTTCTGAAATCTATGTCTTTGTTAAATCGAGGATCCTGCCAGATATGAAAATATATATATATATATATATATAAACGTGCGTTGCATTGATAATAATTACATATTTCGCTGTTATAGATAATAAATGGACATTTATCTCGCGATACACTTTTATTTGACCACATTATCTTTCGATTTATCTAATATTTACAATTATTTTTGCATAATCGCGTTTAACTCATTATCATCCCGACGATTTTTTCCTTTATTTACAATTTTTAAACAATAGCATTGTTTATAGTAAATTTAGCCGTGTGATCTACCGCATTGACGTTAGTTCTTACTATAGAATTCACGTTTATTCGATACAAAACCACATGGGAGTTTAGAGAGGTAAATTTTTAAAAAGTTCGTAAACAAATTTTCTCTCTGAAATTTTACGAAACCAAAAGCTCTGAGAAGAAATCAGATAAAGGGCTAGCGATTGATTTGTCGATATAGAAGGGAAATTCCGAATAAAATCTTCTTAGAAAAGTTATTTACTAACAAACAGGAGATTCTTTGCATTAAATACATTATAAATTTTATATAAACAGATGGCGTGACTTTGCTGGAATTTTACGAAAGAAGTAAATAGAATAAAGAACAGTCGAAGTAGACGAGGCGACGTAACAAATGAACGTCCTCTGCGGTGACGTCAGGCGGAGCCGGTGTAGAGGGCAATGACGTCACGGTGCTGTCTATTTGTGTCTAAAGTGTACCTGCAATCAACGAGAACCTGATGAAATCATTGGGAAACTCGGGTGGAAAGCGCAAACAATGGCATTCGATGATGGTTAAGACAATGGATACTCTAAAATTTCGGACAACGTTCAAGTGTAGTTGGAGCCAATTAGAGAATGGTGGGAGAAGTTCCATGAACCGAAGAACAGACACTGGTTGTTTTTTCTTTGTTTGCTTTGTTTCAGAGAGGAGGGAAGAGTTGGGAGGTAACGGCGTCGCCGTGTCCCTCTCGGAAAATTTGGCCATCCGCTGTTTGAGTGCTGCTACAAAGGAACAGAAGAACACACTTAATCTTCATTACAATTGATGAGCATAACACTTTCATACCATCCGGTGCGACGTCATTCGATCCACGACTGACTCGCTCCTTGAAGTTAAAGTACCTTATTTTTCTGGAAATTTTGTTTATCGAATAGTTCGCATTCTATCCTTCCTTTAAAAAAAATCTGAAAAGGAGAGAAAATTCACAAAACGAGTGCTATCAAAACAATTCATTCAATAGTCTCTCCAGCATCTATCATCCGCCAGAAAACTCTTACGATATTTAAAATTCCTCGTAGAATTGTCCTTCGTTCTAGTACTGAAGACACACCATAAACACTTTTTACTCTATTTTAAACCCTTGATTTTTATCTACTGTACTTATGAATTAAAATTATATTCACCAACTTGGCAACACTTATATCTAAAGCTACGAATTTCAGATCGACAGAAAAAAATTGCGAACAAATTTAGCTGGAAAGTTGAACGACAGCAAGATAAGTTATTTCGGAGAGTTCACCAGGTTATAAACCAACTACACAAAAGAATATACTTTGTATATGTTGTAACGAATATATATTACTGTTTTGCATATTCCATAAAACATGGCGCTTAATGCTCGATCGTGACAACTACACAATAACTATTCTGCATTAAAATTAATAACCTTACACAGACTTCTTTATTTATATTTACTTTAGCCTATATAATTTATACCTGTCCAGTTATACCTCTACCTTTCTTTCATAAAATAATATTTAGTACGGTTACTGAGTATATTTTTTTATACGATTAAATATTTTCAGATCGATTTTTAAGGAATGAAATCTTTCCCGAAAAATATTTTAGGATTCGAATCAGATCGATTCGTACGAATCACCATTCCCGATAACGATCTGACTGTTATTGAAATCATGTTTAAAGTGCGTATACCGACGTATAGATTCGCACGGGGTTTACTAAATTTAGTGACGTCATTAATATGCGAATTTTTTAAAATAAACTTTAAAGAAGGTCAATCCGTTTTGGAGAAGGTCATTTAAGTTTTATTTGTATTCAATGATGTCCTTGGGAGCTAAACAATGACAACGGATACGCGTCGTTCCTGTTATCAGTTAACTTTTGTTTTTCTTTTCTGTTTTTTTTTTATATCGCGACTTTCTCGCTTTACAAATCTTTTAGAGATGATTAAGGCGGCAATAACCTCATATAGACGATTAATGAAATCGTTTTTTTTTTACTTATTTAAAGTATATTTAGCACTTTATGAACAACTTGTAAAGTGACGAAATGCACAAATAATTGTTTTACATATACTATATTTATCCATTAACGATAATTTTTAATTTACGTTTATTAAATTAATGTTACGAGCTATGTAAATCATTGGAAGAAATTTATAAAATTATTTGAATATATATACGTGATGATGTCGTCGTCTTTCCACGTTCACTAAATAACCGATATTAATAACATATCTCAAAGAATAGGGAAAATTTTATTCTACTTCGAAAGAAAAACAAAACATGGCGGAAAATAACTAGTGTTGCCAGCCGAAAAACAACGAATACAAATAAAATTAATAGGTAAGATGGAGATTATATTTCATTATACCATATATATATATATATTTATTATTAATACAAAAGTTATGATATTTTCTAAAATCCGAACTGACGATTCCGGAAAATCGATCTGTCCGGTTTTTGCGTGTATTCGTAGCTTATTATGTAATATGCAAATTAGATTACTGTTTGTTCAATAATTTATTTTCGAGTTATTCAATTTTTAACTAGAGCAGATGGAAAATAAAATTAGATGCAATTTAAAGTGCATTCAAAGAATGAAGAGCGACTAATAAACTTCATTCATATGGAAAAGAATTCTCAATCAGTTTTCTTCGAAAATAATTGTTTACATTCGCTCTACAAAAGTATCTTATGTAATATTTTTTAAAAAAAACCGTTTCCTGTACTAAGTTTACAAAGATTCTAAAGCAGTTGATAAAAAAAAAAACTTATCTGAAATTCCACGTCCAAATTCCAAGATTTTCGAAACTTATCGAAGAAAGAGGTTTTTCTTTATTGATTAGAATCATTCACTGGCTAATTACTAATACTGTAATTAATGATTGATAATTTATGATCGATATTAATCACTTTTATGGATCGCCATAGATTGCATATCATCCGTAACAATCAATAATTTAAGATGATCATAATCCATATCAATCCACATAATTTTTGATGATCATAGTGCTCAGTAATTTACGATAAGTAATTACTGATCATAGTGATCAGTAATTACTTATCGTAAATTACGGATCATCATAAACTGCAGATTGCTATAAATGCGGATTATTATGGACATCATAATTTATTGATGATTTTGCTTTTCATCATAAATTGCATATTATCCGCAATGACCAATAATTTAAGATGATCATAATCCATAATAATCCACATAATTTATGAATCATCATAAAGTACAGATCGCCATAAATGCAGATCATTATGAATTATCACAAATTGCAGATCATGATAAATTATTGATAATTTTTGCGGATCATCATAAACTGCGTATCATCCAGAATGATCAATAACCTGATTTATGTTTGATCCACGATCCATCATGATCCACAATTTATGATGATCCACAGCCATAAGACATTTACGACAGGTAACAGTTATGAATCACCATAAATAATTGATAATTATGGATTATTATAAATTGATGATCATTATAGATTAATTATCATCAGAAATTATGAATCATCGTTAATTTAGAATCATTAGGGATAATGCATGGTCAAAATGGTTTCTTAATCTCAATGATCCATAATTTCTTTCTTTTAAGCTGTGTAGTGAAAAGTTACGATTAAAACGAAACATCTCACGATCGACTTTTACGTTAAAAATTAATTATGGTCTTTGCAAAAATAACAAGTGTGCTTATGGCTCCAAACTTATCCAAAAATCAGCGTTTTTTATTTAAAAATAAATCCAATCAATACGAAGTACTGTACTAATTATTATTAACATGAAAAACAAGTTGGGGCTAATCCTAAATGACGTGTAAGGCGACAATTGACGACATTCTTTCACCTGAAAGACATCCAGGAATAGTTTTTCCTTCGAAAAGAAGTCAAAGGATTTGGGTCACTTGTCAGTTTATTTTCGTGATAGTTCTGAATGGACCGACGCTTCTTTTAGGAAATTTGTCTAAACATCGTAAAACGCGTATACAACATCTTGTTTTAAATCTTTGTTTAAACAAAATATAATAAAATGTATTTTTTTCTTTTTTGTCCTTTCTAACAGTTATCTTTTGTCACATCAACCTAAGGCAAACAATGAAACTACGCTATTGTTATTGACAGTAGAGTGTTTACTGAGAACAGAAAGACTAATTGCTATTAACGATATCTGAAACATGGCTTTTAATAAGTTTGCCCTTCTAGAAGTAATAAAAAATGATAAATTGGTAGGTGGATAACTTATTTTACTACCGTTATTCTCGAGCAGTTATAAAAAATAAGGGAAAATTTTTAAGATTACAGCTTTGTGAGAGACACATGATCGTTAGATTATGAGAAACCACGTAGTCTGATTGTCCTATTACTGTTTATGTTGTATTTTCAAGTGGATTTTTTATCTATTTTGGTTATCACTTTGAGAAATTTTTTCAATCTATAGATATATTACAATGTTTTCAATCAGTCAAGATCGTCTACATCGGGTCTACAATATTTACTAACTTTAATATTGGTAGATTATGACAATCTCTCCGTATCACGTTAATCACTAATTTTTTAATCGAGTAATTTTATTCCGAGATTTAATCAGAGAAAGTCGAATCGGAGATTATAGTATTCGCGTGTCTAACGTTGATGTCATCAACTTACATCCACTTAAGTAATAACTTCCTAGAAAGGAAGAAGGAAAAGAGAAGTGGGACATACTATAGACCTACTGAAAGAGAGGTACTTCGAGAATATGAAGTACCTATGTTTAACGAGCTCTTTTAAACTTATTATATGTGAAATTTTATTTTTACGTATTCCACATTTTGTATTCTGCATCACGCTAAAGATGCATTTGGTAGAGATCGATGGTAACTGTAGCAATCGATAGGCGATAATAAAAATTATATATTTATGTTGTTCAGAATTTAGAATACGCGCGAACGTTTTGCAACTGTATATATTAAAATAATATTTAAAAAAAATGTTTATTTTTGGAAAATTTCGTAAAATTCTGGGTGTGGAATAAGTTCATCGTACTTTTTTTTTACGATGGATAAGAATAGAGCCCGGAAGTTCGACCCTTATTCTTATATTCCATCCTTTCCGTGTGACCTCAATACACTTATTTAACAATATGTAGACAATTTGTTACAAGGAAATTCATTTGTTTACTATTTTACTCAGGAAAAATTATTTTTTTTTCGTTTTAAAAAAGAATATATTAAATATACCCATGAATAGAACAGTTTACTAAGAAACAAAACACATTCAAGAATTATTTTTTCTTATTTAGATCCTATGCAAATGATAAAGGCATCGCTTAAGAGAAAATCCCACCAGCTTCATCTCCAATTTTGGTTTCAGTTCTCGGATTTTTTTTTATTCTTATCGACAGAAAAGACTATTATTTATTTGCTTAATCATTTAGATACTACTACTACTGTTTTTTTTTTATTTCTAAGTTTTGACGATGACAAAGTGATGATATAAAGAGCGCAGGAATTCATTTCCTGTTTTGAAGGGGATTTCATTCTAGAAATTCTTCTTTTAGAACTCATTTTTCTTCCTTGCGATAAACACTCACTTATAGAATTATTGGCAAATTTACAGTATCGTAACTGTTTAATCACGTGATTGTCACCGCAGAATTTTTTTTTAAGTAGCTTACAAAAAACATTGTTTCTGGCATATCTAGGTGCTCCTAATATATCCACCCACACACACCACTAGATGCTACCATATTTTTTAAACTTTTGCGTAATGTATAGACAATTTAAATAGTAGTAATATAATGTTGGATAGTTCATTGCAATCTTTAGTTATCGCGAGTTAAAGCAATCTTACATAATTCTTCGAATGATTATCTAGGTGAATGAGTAATCAATTTATTCTTTAAAATCTGCTTGCAACATCCGCAGCTGTTTTAGTAAACTCTTCTTGGTCTTTGGGTCACTTTACAGAACAAAGAAGCAATGTGCAAAAAGGAAAGTATTCGGCTTCAAATGGAGTTTCCTAAATTAGTTCAATTTTGTGCAATTGATCCGATTGAAATAAAACTGAGAGAGAAACTGGAGAAAGAATGCAAACGAAGATGAATGATCTCAATTATGACGACGTGTCAGACGAAATGCATCCTTGCAAACAAATGAAGTAACAGAAACGGGGGTTCAAGGACGAAAAGTTAAGATTCACAGAAAGGGAGGAGTCCACGAATATCATTTGAGAAAAGCTCAAATTTTTTTCAAATTATTTTTCCACCCGGTTTTGTTAATTGGACTCCACCCATTTCCAACACATATTCTACGAAAATTGCAATTTGATGCTCAAGTTTTACCCCCTTTTAGGACTATTTAAATTCGAATGTTGTTAATATTCTTTCCAAAAAAAATTTTTTTTATGCTAAAAGATGCAACTGACCCACTTTATCACTAATTACAAAATTGCCGAAACGCGATTAAAATGCCGCAAATTAAATTTCATTGTAATCGAGCATGATGTCATGTTTCTGCATATTGTTATATGCATAAGCTAGTCGGCGCCATCTGTGAACAAATCTGCAAAGTGAAAAAATTTAAATAATGATAATAATAATAATTATATATATTATTTGAATTATTATTATTATTATTATACTTATCATAAAAACTTTCATTTAACATAATAGTTTTGCATTATGGTATTTCTTAATCTAGTTCTAACCAAGGTTTTAACAGTTTGATGATCTAATCTACTCGAATGTCAGACGATGTTTGTGAGAGCGACGCACACCGGCGCGAATATTAATGAATTGCTAGAAATCTAATCGAACTAGTAGAATATTTATTTATATATATATTTTAATTAATTAAATTTGATTACTAATATGAAAGAAATGAAACTTTCTGACTGAGCTATTGAAAATTTTAGGGAATTTTATAGTTTTAAAAATTCCTTTCAGGGAACTTTTTAAAAAGAGGTGAGACCAAAGTTATTTATACAGAAGGAAATAATAGGGAAATTTTAATACCAGGAAACTTCCTTTCAGGAAATTTTTAAGAGGAAAATTTCAATTTATACAAAAAACGATAACAAAAATAATCGTTTTTAAAAATGATAATAAAATATAGTAACAAATAAACAATATACTTGTCTTATTATACTCTTAATTTCTAAAAATATCAAAAGAATGTTTATACATAATCTTCGACACAAAAAAAACAAAAATTAAATTTCCAAACGAAAATCGTAAAAAGTTAATTTTATTTTTTCTACTGAACATAATTAAACTCGTTATATTATTAAAATACTGTAATTATCGATTTAAGATGATTATTTTTTTAAATCGTTAAAAATGTGCTACGGCCATCTGGTGGTGGAAATTTGAAACAGACAGCCTCAATGAGTTTTAATGATAAATAAAACGACAAATAAAAACAAAAACTAGAACAGACATCTCGACTGTTAACCAGGTTAAGTGAGGAACGTTTCATTCAGTATCGGAGAAGTGCAGTGGGTTAAAAGAGCGTATGCATTCCTTACAAACAAAGCCTAATGAGTAAAGAGCGGCCAAGATAAACAAATAAATCCTTTAAAAAAGTACCGTCTATATTTAAAATTGCATAACGAACATTTTGTATATTTTTGCATTTTAAAAATTAATAATACAGGGGAAAAAACGAGAATATTTTTCATAATACGTCAATTTAAAATCGCCAATGGTCGTAAGTCATCGGATCGCGACGCAGTGACGAAATCGATGGGTGACGTCATAGATTGATTTTGACCTTGCGTCATAACATCCCAGTTATTTATGGAATGAAAGTATCCTAGCAACCAGATGCTAACGAATGGAGACGAATATAGAGTTTGCCACTCGTTTCCACGAGTTTAATGAAACCGAGAGCGATATATAATAATTTAAAAAAAAATATTTATCGCCGTTCTGACAATTATCGAGCAGGATGATTACGTTAAAGGATGTGGGTTGGGTTTCCGTGAGAAATTCTAATTTATTTTCGCATGCTCTCCCCTGTAAAGTTTGTTTTCTGCCGAGCAGTGATGCGGAGAGGAAAAGCAAGCATCAATAAGTTATATTTATTTTCCGGACGAAATGCCCACTCGTAGCTATTTTTTGCTTTTAAAAATGAAATATATATATTTTAAATATTCTAAATTTCGAATTTTTTTCGTATAAAGTAATTATTTAGGTAATTTTTTTTTGCTTAAAAATAACGATTGAACCAAGCTAGGAATAGACTTTTAAAGGTATTTACTTAACTCTAATGACTTAAAAACACTTTTCTCTGTTTTTTTAATATTTAAACACTGTTTACTTTATCATCATAAGCATATTTTACGCTTTTATTCTGAAACAACTCGCCAGAGATGTGTCATGCAATTTTTATGCAACATATACGTCCTGTTTACTTTATTCTGTCATCCATCTTTTTTTAATAAGCACTGAATAATATACTCAAAATATCTCAATAATTTTCCTAATCCCCTTGGACTTCTATACAAATTTCCATTATACTTCACGTTTTATTGCGGTGCAAAATGAAAAAGAATATCTTTTTTTTTTTTTATTGATAAAGTTCTTAAGATTCTTTAGATTTTTCTCTTGTATTCTGATGGATTAACGAGGAATTCATTAATAATATAATTAAATTTGTGAACAAATCTAATTCTATGACTGAAAGAATCTTGACAGAGTTCGAGAGAAAGAAGGAAAACGAAGTATGTTAACAGAGAAAAATCATAAAAATTTTTTTGAGAAAAAATTTTGGTGTTAGAACAATGCAGATTTGATTAGCAATAAAACTAGAAGATATAAAAGAAGAATTTTTTCTTATAGAGTAAAAATGTTCGCTAATTATACTTACATTAACTCGATAAAGCAATGAAACACAATTACGAACTGTTCACGTTTCTTGTCAAACAACGCACAAATAATGCGTGATACGTGATCACACGCATATATTTTGCTGAACAGCAGAAAACTATATTACGATGCTGAAGTCGTACACTAGTAATATTTTGTTAGAGGGTGGGATTTTCCTGTTTTTAAACTTACCAAAAAAATACATATATGTATATACACACACACATACATCTGTAGAATAATAAACAGAATAAAACAAAAACTGAAAAGATTTTTCTTAGAAATTGCTACATCTGATTTTGACCGAAAATCCGATTAAAACCAAAAATATTGGTGCTTAACCAAACTCTACTTTCTTAAATTCACTGTTAATAGAAAAAGAGAGAGGCTTTTCGCTCTAAAATAAATAAACTAATCGAAGAAAATCGTTCGACCTTGATTTTTATCGCCATATGGAATAATATTGAAGGAAACTTAACAGTGGAGTGACAAAGATCAAATCAGTTTAAGTGCAAGGATAAATTCTCTGTTATAGTTATAACTTATCTTTTCATTTCATATAACTTATTTATTGAGAATTCGATCTTTGTTTTCTGAATCAGTTAATGCAGAATAAACAAAAAAGATATTTCTTGGCAACTCGCATAATATATACATTCTACGTCACATATCGTCATCAATTTTTACGCTTTAATCATTCAGAAACGTTGCAATTTTACTTAAAGCAGGATGAAGAACCATTTTGATATATTGCTGAAGAATTTTCTTAACGTACGTTATCAAACTAGTTTTTAAACAAATAGAAAATTTCTGTTTCCTGGATCGTTTTCAC
>WUQG02059613.1:0-10038 GCA_011317285.2 Androctonus mauritanicus | reverse complement strand
AGAATGGGAGTGGGATTGGTTCACTAACTTAGTAAAATAAATATTACCTATGAAACGAAATTCCTTCTCCTTTTCTATAGACGGTTTTACAATTGTAGGCACAACTTAAAGGCATGGCACTCAATCACGTATACTTTTGAGATGATAAAAAAACATAATTCGGTCGTTTGAAACGATAACAGCTAATGCTTCTGACATAAGCTTACTTAAACAACATGGCACCGGTTTTCTTAACGTTAGACTGGATATGTGCACTCTAGTTATATATTGTACCTCTATGATTTTTTGACATCGTATTAAATTAGTTCCAATCTTTACCGCAGCACCTATCCAAAAATTGATGTCGCAGCCGAACACATCTATCGATAAGCTTTTATTTAATCAAAAAATGGAAGTTGTTCAGAAATAAAAATATTTCCCATGCTGAGCAGGTTTCCGGCTTCCTTACTCAGGTTTTATTGTATTTAAATTTCATATTACGAATTTTATTCAGAACACTTTTTACGTAAACCAGTGTCATTGTCTACACGTTATTAAATTCGTTAATATTTACATATTTTACCATACAAAATGATAACAAGAAATGAAAATTAATAAATCTGCTGACTTTAAATAAGATATTTTTATTATCCACAACCAGGTTCTTGTCCTAATCATCTACTAAATGCACTGAATGCATTAACCACGAAGCCATTCGGCTCGGCGACCATTCCAGTGTGTTGCACAAAGTCAAATTAGATTTCCATCTGAATCATTCTAAGTTTTATTCAGCTTTCCTTCTTTGTCATACTAGACTGCCGAATAGTAAAGGGTCGATTTCTCAACTAAAGGATCTGTGTTCAATTCACGAGTCTCACATCTCCAAAACTTTTTCGGGGTGTGCCCAGGTACGCGTCATGGAATGTGTCCTTCACTTGATTGCTGATTCCGCATGCAGGTGGACATTCCCATTGATGTTTCTATACAGTGGAAAATAAATCCTAATATACCAACGACGGTCAAGCAACTGAAAAAACGAATTAAAGAATGAAATGTTGGGTCCCATTCCTTTTTTTTCAGGGGTTCCGACTCCATTCTCTAAAGATGATCTCATCGAGATAATTCGTGATGAATTTCTACCTGGCTCACTGCATTTAAATCTTAATTTATCACCAATGCTAGCATTCCCATATCCCAATTATCAATATTCCAGAGAAAAAATAATAAAAAGGATTTTGCAAATTTAAAATAATAATAATAATAATAATAATTTACTAGAAATTACTCGCTGATATAAACGAGCGGAAATATAATCTTGTGATTTAATCTTATAGTACTGTATATAACGAGGAAAAACACCTCCCAACTCGTGTAGCGAATCCAAGAAGGAATCATAAAGTGGCATCCATTATCAAGATTAATCGTTTCAGCGCCATCTGCGAATTCTGTCTTTTTAGAGGCACTACAATTTCAATGTAATTTTTATTCTTTAAATTTTAATTTTTATTCTTTTCTCTTTTTTAAATTATTAATAACAACAAATAATTTTGGCTGTCGCAGACATCCAAAAATTAGACTTTTCTAAAGATACTCAATTTATAAAAATCGGTATAGTAGTTCAACCGAAATAGGAATATCCAGCCAGCCAGCCACGTTTGTCTATTAGTAATATAATACTCATAGAGATAGAAATAGTATGATAATACTATAATTATATTAAAATTAAAATTATTATTATATTAAAATTATAAATATAAAATTGTATATTAAAATTTAAAATATAATAGAAAATTTAAAATAAAAGTGGTTCTCGAACGCGAATAAAATCGAATTTTAAACTTTCGATTAGCAATTCTAATTTGCTCTACTGGCTACTAAAAGGTAATTTAAAAAGATTGTTTTATGCATTTAATTAATTTTTAGATTTTTATCAATATTTGTGAGTTTAATAAATATTCTTTGAGTGTTGAGATAGAATTATAACATTAGAAATAAAAATAAGACAATGATGCATATTCAACTTACTTTCCGAAGGAAAAGAGACTTATTTGATCATTATCCTCTCTATTGAGTTTGTCCCCCATAATAATTTTTGAAGTAATTAATATATTTTTTTATGAAATTTGATCTCAATATTACATTATTTAATTCTTTAACTGCCACTAAAAATAGAGAAGTTCGAACTTTTGAATATTCTCTATATATCCTAAGTTATGCTTTCGATTTTTATGCAATTTAGCAAGATGGTCATATCATTGAATATGATCTCTATGGTATATCAATTATTACTTTATATGAATCTATTCGATTAAAAAGGTCAAATGTTCAAATTTAAAAAATTTCTCCCTAATTAATAACTTTTGAATTATTTGATTAATTTTTGAAAAAAATTAATCAAAATGTTCGATTTTTATGGCTTGACCATCTTGTTAAATTTTTGAAAAAAATTTAACAAGATGGTCAAGCCATAAAAATCGAAGTTTAACATGATATTAGATAACCATAACCATGTAGATTCAAATATTTAAAAATAGTGGGCATTCACTCTTTTAAGGTTACGTTATAATAAAGATGAGACTGATGAATGATGCGGTTATCCAGTAGCATGGATGTTCAACAAATATATTAAGACTTTTATTGCTTATCATTGACACGAGATGGCGCTAAGCGTTAAGAAATGATCAAGGAGGGAAAGGACAATATATGACTTATTTGCATTGGTATTATAGCTTTTACAGCTTGGAATGTATTTTTATATTGTATTATTTATACAATTTAATCTGCTAATTAATTGCATTAAAGATGATTTTGATGAAATATTTTAGTCCCTTTACTGATTAAAGTTAAGGAATTAAAATATACCATCAAAATGATCTTAATCGTTCTGAAATAAATTTTGTAAAAAATAGGTGATTAATTCTTTCCAGAAATACTTGTTTCAATGTTCGATTTCATAAAATTCTGTGGCATCTTTCAACCGGTTCGCAACGGTTTATTCGAACCGATTGTTAAATTTTGTCGTGTTCGCTGAACTTCTTGTAAAGACAAAAAAAAAACAAAAAAATTATTAAATTCTTGCGAGCTTGCTAAATGTTTTACAACGTAAGTGAAAACAATAGCGAATTATTATAAAGATCATGAGCACAATTCATTGAAAGTCAGGCATAATTATTTAAAAATAACTGATTAAACCATGACTTCTTTCTCTTACAATGTCGTGTAAACATGTTAAAATATAAAAATGTATACTAAAATATCATATTTTAATATGAAATTGACACTTTCTTGATGCACATTGTATATGAAATCACATTATGCAAACACCTTTGCTCCAAATCGGTTGTTATACTGATAAATGTGCTATCAGTATAACAACCGAGTGAGCATCAAATATTTACAATATTTCATAAATGTTTAAACTTTTGAGAATGTCTATTATTTACTTTCTAAACTATTTAATGTACGTTATCTATTTAGGCTTTTGCCAGCTTATTTACCAAAAACTAGCTAATTTTTTCACATAATCGTCGGCTGGGTATCTTAATCAACAAATCCATCCTTTGGAACTGTTTAGGTCCTTTCTATTTTAATTATATTATTTTCTTAAAGATCTATATTGATTAAAGTCATGGCGTGAAATCGGGATTTTCAGGAAATAAACTGAAGGTCAATTATCCACTCACATCCTCTAACATCTGCAGCCTGTACAGAAATGTTCTAATATACGCCTATACAGACCAGAGACATCATAGTTAATCAAGCGAACCTATGTGCGGGGTATTATTCGGAGTTTTTTATTGGCTTTACATAGATCTGCATACGCCAAACATAATAGCATCTAAAATAACAAAATTATTTAAAATCAAAATTACAATAAAATTAATAATTTCTTGTAGAACTTATTGACCTATTTGTTATTTTAAGTTCTATATGCCTATTTTAAATATTATTTTATGATTAGTTGCAAATGATTTTTCTTTGAAAAAACAGATAGAACCGGTTGTTAGTTATTTTAAATGACATCATTGATTAAATATTAACGTATTCAATCTGAATTATAGAGAATAAATCAAAGATATATAAAAAATAATAATGAAGTATCACTTTAAAGAGAAAAATCTGATATTTGCTCATTTCTTATAGAAGATATACATAAGCTCCAATATCTTTCTTCAAAAGATATATGTATGAAGTTTGTTGATATTTTGATGAAATTGCACCTCGATAAATGTGCTATCACATATATCATATTTATATCGCTGATTCAGCTTCCAGTTTGCCAATGGAAGCTGAATCAGCTCTTAAATTCGATATTTAGAAGCTGATCTAAAAGTTATCACACTTATTTATTCAGTACACAGTACTAACATCAGTCAAAGTTGGCAATTGCCTTCTTTGTTTAATTTTGTCACGTTAAAATACTTTTGTTTAAAGTTCTTAAAACGCATTTTTTCGTATTGGAAATGTTTTAATTTTGAATAATGATGACGCATGATTTAGAGAAATGACTTTTCTTTTAAAATTATCAAGCTATATAGTATGACAAATTCTATAAATTAGATAAATTTTAAATATTAAATAAATCCACAAATGTAAGTCTTATATATAATATTAAATTCAGATTAACGCATAAATGTTATAAAAAATAAATATGACCAGATGAATTCTTTTTTTTTTTTTTTTTAATTCCATTTAAAACTTGTTAAAGAGTTGCACAAAATTACATTTCCTAAATTCTAAATTCTGGTGAGTGATTAAACTTCGATTACTGGTAAGAAACGATTCGAAAGGAAACTTGCTAAAATCTATCAGTACGAATGCATTTAGATTAGCAAGCTTCTTATTTTCGCGTTATCTGATTTTTTAAATGCGAATTTCATTCTTCTGCTATTCATGATAAACAAGAACATTATGCTAATATTTGAATTATAGATTTTTAAGACAAACGCAGCTGGTTATTTTTGGATTCCATCCAGAATCTCACGCTGATTTCTGCTTTCTATTGTTCAATCCAATGAGTAAAATTATAATGATTATTTATTTTGTAATTTTTTTTTTTATGTTAACAAATGCTTCTATTTAAAATTAAATCGAATTAATGTTTCTGCCTAACGAATTTTCATAAAATTCCATTAAATATGGTACTCAATTATGTAATAATATGTTTATAAAACTTATTATCCTGTATTTGCATATAAAAACTTTTTAAATAAAATATTTTACATTACACTCTGTATTCAACTTTTTTAATTATATGACTAATATTATACATAATACTTACTATAACTTTGGGATTAAATATTTTAAAATATAGATAAAGTACTCCAGTTATAAGATAATTTTCTACAGTCTAGTAATCTGCTTCAATAATACAGTAGAAGTAGATTACTGTACCGTATCAGGTTGATCAAATTAATATACTGTACAGGGGTATAACTAGTAATTAGTTACTAGTTATACTCCGATACAGTAACTGTATCAGATTACTATACTGTATCGGGGTATAACTGTATCAGTTTGTTACAACCTAATACAGTTTTACCCCGATACAATATAGCAATCTGATCAATCTTATACAGTATAGTAATCTACTTCTATTAATCAGTTTGATCAGATTACTATACTGTATCGGGGTATAACTGTATTATGTAACAACCTGAAATAGTTATACTCAGATACAGTATAGTAATCTGACTCAGTCAGGTTGTAACAACCTGATACAGTTATATCCCGAGTTATGCGCTTCGGACATACGTAGTACATTTTGAAATGCCACCATTCCCCACAGTTTTAATGTTTATTTGGAATTATGGCTCTTCAGCAGCATATTTAAAAAAAAAAAAAAACAGAATGCTAATTTTTGTCAAAATAAGACCTATATTATTTATTCTTTCAGTTTATTCTTTCATTTATTCTTTCAGTTATAAATGTTTCATTTATATTATTTATGCATATATTATATATCAGTATAACTGACAGTTCATCGATTTATAGCATTAGTCTACAAATCATAATTGAACCTAACTAGGCAATTTTTCATCCAAATATTCATAACCTTGCCTAATTTTACTCCTAGCGATCTATTTTAGAATTAATAAATAATCGTTAATTTGGCAATTTAATTCTAAAATAGGTCATTAGCTGTAAAATTCGCTAGATTAGGAATATTTAGCATTAGTCTAGAATATAAGGTAACGTGACTTCGGGCTATCCACGTACTTATCTTATTAGTGCTAAAATAAGAATGATAACATGAATAATTAGTAGCTCATAAGATATTTCTGATGTGTTTTGATTAGCTTGGAAAGTAGCCTCATAACGTAGATTATTAAACTATTAACTATTGAATATCGAACATTGAAGTTCGCCATTTTCCTAATTTCTTCGCTCATTTGAATTTTATGAAAAATAAAACTAAAAAATTAAATTTTATTAAATTGCTGAATTATTTCTATATTGCGTGTGGCTAATTAATAGATGATCAGCGATTATTTATGCATTTATTTTCATTTTCATTAAGAAATACTAACTGTAAAAAAAGTATCTCGCGGTATTAATAGCGTGATTACACGTATCTGGAAAGTTATAAATGCAATCCATCAATTAAAAGCGATAAATTCCTTAAATTTTTTTTTATGAATCAGTGTAAAAACATTTAAATTTAAGGTAAGAAAATAATTAATGGTTGTTTCATTCGAGATGATGATTAATAATGAAGACAGTAATGGATAAATAATATTGAAACTATTCTCTCTCTCTCTTTTTTTTTTTTTTTTTTAATATTCGGAAGCAACGAAACTAAAATTCTTCGGCCTAATTGCAGAATAATTAAGACCGGAGAATAATTAAATACATATTTGATAATTATAATATTAAATCGATACAAAATTTTATAACTTTAATTCTCGATTAATATTTTTTTTAATTTTTATTAAAAAAGCAATCGTGAATTGTTAGCATTTAATCAATTTAAATTTATTAAAAAGCAATTATTAATATATATATATAATTAGTACTTTTATACTGAAGTAATAAGAGTAACATTTTAATAATTTCGACATTCAACACGCGTCTAAACATTTTAAAACTTTCATTAATAAATAAGGAAAGTAAGAAAAAGAAAAACGAAATTATTTTCTTAATGGTTTTTTAGATGAATCGCTTTTAGATGCATTTTTAATCGTACTTTCTACTTAAAGAATAAAAAATAAAAATAAATTAATGATTTAGTTCCAATAATGTCCTTTAGATGGCAGTAGAGACTTGTTTTTTTTCCCCTTGCTGTTTTTTGGAAAAACAAACTTTTTATGAATTAAAAATGGCGGAAGAAAAAATTTTATGCATTTTTTTATTATATGATTTTTTCTTTATAAGAAAAAAAATCATATTTTACTGATGTATGTTCTTAAGTTAATGGAAATGGATTTTTTTAAAAAATTTATGTCGGAGACAAATTGAGGACTATTTAAAATCTAATATTATGATGCCCAATTATTGCACTAGAGCAATGTTTCCCAACCGGGTGCCACGGCACTTTAGAATGTCATGAGATCGTCTAGGGTGCCAGGAGATAATTTGGAGAATTTAAAAGTATATTTTAAAACTTTAAATATACTTTTATCTCCAAAATATCTCGTGGCATTCTAAAGTGCCGCGGTACCTGGTTGGGAAACACTCTCTAGATTATGGAAAATGTAAATTCATTGAACACTTGAATTTCATCATTGTTAATTGATTATATTCAAGATCAATTAACAAGAGTTCCTTTCAATTTTGAGAATTTTTATTCATCGATTTGTTGGATATATCAAAACAGGCATAATCCTCTGTATATTAGTGATATAACATCATGATTTTAGATATGTTATCTGTAACATCATAGTCTGAGACGACATCATAGTCAATCAAATAAAAAAAGGGGAAAACTAAAGTTTGACAATCGGCCAAACTCCCAAATTATAAACAATACCACAAAGTTTTATCCGACCATTTAGACTGGATTGACCACGCCGTCAAAGCAATATTAGCTTCGCTTATTTCGAACTTACAATACCCAAGAAATAGTAAAGTTACAAATACAGATGATGCCGATTCTATATAAAAATAATATTCTTAAATATATTATCTTTAAATTACCTTCATTCTTAGAAACACTATCTTGATGTAAAATTAATCATAAATTTCAAAACAGATAATTTATGATTAATACAAACGAAAAAAAACTTATTTTTTACAATTTATAGAAAGTATTTAGATAATTAAACTGGAATATTATATTTTGCATATTTTGGATTATACGCAGTGGCAGACTGGGTCTAAAAATATTAGTTGCCTGGAGACAAAGAGATCCACCCACAACTAGAAGACTATCATTTAATTTTTATAAGAATTTTTAAGGGGACCCACTTGCTATCGGACAAACTGTCACCCTGGCCAGTCCGCCATTGATTATATGCTTCAAAGTAAATTTAAAAATTCTCATGCAAGAAAAGTATCGAAATTGTTTGAATTTTATTGTTAATAAAGTAAACAAACTCTTTGTTTTTTATGTTGCTCATTTAAGGGGCTTACCTTAGTCGGCCGGATTGGCCGCGATTTCTGGAGGATTCGGGTTCGAGTCTCGGTCCCACTTCTTGAAAATATTTATCATGGGATCCAGACCCGGCCTCCACAATCTTACTGACTCTTCCGCAGGGGTGGGCCTGTGGAAGGACTTGTTTCGCCCCGTCACATAACGTTCTTCCAGAATGTGATGTGACGTCATCTATTGACAAAAAAAGGGGGGCTTAGCTGTTAAAACATGTATATTTTAAAAACATATATATTTTAAATTTTTTATGTATACTTTAATTTAAAAAAAATATATCTATTATGTGAACACTCTATAATCGATCTAGATGTAAGTTAAAATTTATTACATAGAATTTATTTCGCTGATATTATTCGTTACTCTCAACCTAATTTACCGCTAAAAAAAAGATTAATGAAATTTTGCGATTCAATAATTTCGTTGTGTTTTCTTTACGTTGATTGAGTGAAGAAGTACACAATAAGTAAGACTGTTGGTGACCGAACAGCTGGTAAAATCTAGGCAATCAGCAGAACAAAATCATGATTTGATTTTCGGTTATAGGTCAGGACGAAATTGCCGAACTATAAAATTTTGTTAGAATTTTTCGCTTGGTTTGTCCATATCTAACCGTCCCGAAAATATTGTATCAAGCTAGGTTTCATTGTGTTTGTATAGGTTTGTTATGTTTTTTCTATTCAAAAAACTGCTGTAGTTTTTTCGTGCATCTAATATATACTTAGATATTTCTGTATTAGGTATACAAGAAAATATAAATCATCTCATTTCTAACATAAAATCTACAGACATATATATATAATGTCTTCTAGAATTTAATTAAATTAATTGTCAACATAAAAAGATTTGGTCGTTGAGAAAGATGCTTCTATATTTGATGCTTTTATAAATCTGAATATTATAAATATATTTAAATATTTAAAAAAAATCTGCTACACTGGATAAACAGTCTGTTTTATTCGAATACAAGAATTCATTATTTGCTATAACATAATTAAATTTTATATTTACACATCAAATAGAATTTGATTTTTTATTGTTTCTTAGATGCAAGATAATATTGTTTTTTGTCGTCTAAGAAACTGCAATTTTTATATTTTTATCAACTAAAAGAATCAATGAATTCTTAATAATTTAGTATTTTTAGATAAATTTATAATCGTCTATAATAATTTAATCAGCTTAAGTTCTATCACGTAGACACTGTTGATTTAACACAGGTATAAGTCAAATACTACAACTACTTAATTCAATATTTACATAGGGGATTACACGATCCAAATAATCCTAAACTAGCCAAAATTCCCCTAGTGATTAATTTTTTGAATTAACTGCCAATTATTAATTTGGCAGGTTAATTCAAAAATTAATCACTAGGAGAGTTTTGGCTAGTTTAGGGTTTACTACAACTACAGAAAAATATGTAAATTTTCGTGATTTAATTTGGCAGTTATATTCAGAAGTTAATCACT
>WUQG02059602.1:0-10039 GCA_011317285.2 Androctonus mauritanicus | reverse complement strand
AAGAGGAAACAGTGTCTGACAGTATGAGGAAGAATTACTTCTCCCCTACTACATACACATCATATATTAGAATACTCCAATATTCTGTGCTAGTGACTAAAGAGTTAGTTTCAGAGACTAAGGACTGTGTGATTTGTCTTATGGAAAGTATATCACTAACCAGGCAGTGGTACACATAGCCATGTAACATTTTATAGAACATTTAACCCATGTAACATGTAACATTTTATAGAATAGAAATAAAAATTTTTTTAGAACAAATGACATTATATCATTCATTATCTACATAGTACAATTACTGTACATTTTTTAGCTTTCTCCTGTTTTTCAATGTTGGCCCGTTTAAGAGTTAAGGATTCTGCATTACATCTTTGAAACAAATGAAATTCGTTTGTTTCAAAGATAATATAAAAATCGGTACGTCAACGGCCAGCATTTTAATGAGATCTGGAAAACCTAAATTTCAAGTAAATGCCATAAAAGATGCAACATCCGAAAAATATCACTGCTAGCGGAAAAAAAGATCAGTTCGTTTTAAGTCAAGGGGTAGATGACCTACGCTTCTCTTGCTTATACCACGCAAGATACCTGATATTAAACGAACACTTATTTATTATCGTGATTCGATTAAACAGTGTATATATGAGAATGTATTAATGGCAAATATTCCTCTTGGATATCTGCCATTAACTACAGCCTATATAATTGATATAAACAATATTAATAACCATCAACTCGCTCGGTTCCTAGTAAGGCAATTGTTGTTTCATCTGGATAAACATTGAACCGATTCCAGGTCACAACTAGATTTTTTTTAAGATTGCCCAAGCCCTGATGTCAGACCAAAGCAGCCAATCATATCACAGATGTGGGCAGTCTCGGAATAACTTCGTCGCTTTATATATTTAACAGTGACATCAGCGTGTCTAGCTTCATAATATTTGTGGGACACTTGATAAAACCATTGAGCAATCTATAAAAATAGAGATCGTCTATAATGTGTTTTACAGCTTTGAGTAAATAAGAGATGAGTAATAAAGGTAAAAATGATAAATAAAATATATTTTACTAATTACAAAATTGAAAAAAAAAAAAAACGAATAATATGAATGTAAAAAGTAAAAGTTATTATTTGTTTTTATAAATAATTAAAAATAAGCAATGAAAGTAAGTTTTAATCATAAAAATCTTGTCGTCTTAATTAATTAATTAAATTTAAAATATATTTTTGTCTGCATTTGATGACAAAAACGTTTCGATAATGCCATTAGAGATACAAAAAATAATTAGTTTGCAGATGTTCTTTGAATATGTGTATGCCAGTTGATTCTAATCATTCAATATAAGTTGGAATCATCGATAGATCGTTGGTTGTAAGAAAAATGTTCCAGATATTATTAATTGCTAAGATCATTCTAGAAATCTCATGTTGTATCGAGGATATAATTCTCAAATTTCAAGCTACTTAGCTACCATTTATCGCTGTATTTATGAAAATTGTATCATTTATGCAGTTAGGAGGATGGGTGTGTTCACCTGTCACCTGATAGGCATGCTTACGAACAAAAAGTGGCATAAAATTGACTACAAATGTATTTGAAATGGAAGTTTTCTTTGTTCTCCAATACGCTGAATATCAATGAATTGGGTGTAACGTATTAGACTTTCATCTGAAGGGCTCTATTCGATTCCTGGTCCCATATCTCCAGATTATTTAGGAGCCATCGATCCTGGCTTGAACTCCATCGTTTAACTTTCTACATAATCCCATTACAGATATTGGCCAGTTGGTTGGCTTTGAAACGATCGCCGTCATAATTTGTGAAATTTGCTTCATAAATCGTCATTCATAAAGCAAATAGAGCATAGTTTTAAAAAAATGATGCAAATTATTTACAGAAAGTTGCAATGTTTTGTGAATCTGACTACATTAATAATAATATTTATATAGGTCGGTTGGATAGCTGTAATGGAACATGTTACGCTTTCATCTTTTTCGGAGTCCGGGTCTGGATCGTTGAGCCCCATACTCCATCTGACTCTGATCCCCCCAGGAGTATGGACGGCTCATGGTGGAATGAAAATGCCCCACCACTTAGTACCCATCGGGAGAAAAACGACATTAAATCACATAGAAAAATCATATTTGTAGAAACAGGACCCTCGTTAGCGTATTTTAAGGATTGCATGTCCCTCAAGAAATTTTTTACTCCCAAATTGATTTATTTAAATGATTACTTTATAGACTATTGTATATATTATATTAGAATTAACGAATCATACATTTTGTATATGTTGGCAGCAAAATCATTACTGTAGCAGTAGCAGATCACTGATAGAGGTGAATGAAATGAGTGAAATTAAAGATCGGGATTCATATAGAGTCCATCTTTAATTTCACTTTGTTTGGCAAAGTCGATCTGATACGTGAATGAATAAGTATTCATATTTGTTCTATCTTTTGTAATTCTATATTAAATTGGAATATTATATCTTGTGTATGTTGTGATCATTCAAGCGATGACAAAATGTCAAATGATGTATCCGCGCCATAAAATGATTTTTCGGCGCAGCTATCCAGATTTTTTTTAAGAATCTAGCCCAGTCTGTTAAATTCCATTCTTTACTTGACAATCAATCCCATCATGACTATAGGCAATCTGTGGTAGGCACAGCCATGGACCGCTTAGTATCTAATAGAATAGAAAGCGGTGCAAGAAAAAAGGTACTTAAAACGATATTTTAAAATTGAGTTTCATTTTTTGTTTTGTTAAGCATTAAAATTTTTTATGCTGTTTTTCAACAATAAAATTTTATATGATAGAGTCATTCTATAATCCAGCGTTTCCCAAACTATATTCCGTGAAAGATCAATAAGTGTCCGTAAAAAATTATAAAAATTAATATAAGTCTTATATGATTTTAAATGCCATGCCAAGTTGAAAACTGTAGTCGCTAGTTTATTTTACTATTTTCATGTAATTTTATTTTATATAATTACAATTTGATAATAAATGTTTGTTTTGTTTTCTTAACTCTTATACTTACTTGTCTAACTTATTTATTATTAATATGTACCTATATTATAAAATAACCAAGATGTTCCGTAAAAATTTTAGGATTTGTGAAGTGTTCCGTCATAGAAAAAGATTTTGTTATAATCCATCAAAAATACCCACACCTGCGATAGAATTGCTCAAATGGGTAAAGGATAAAAATCAACCTATCCCATAATCTTATGAAAATGTGATTCGATTTGATTTGGAGCTTTCAGGTAGAAGGCTAACTGACCGATTACATTTGATAGAGAAGAAAATCTACTTCAATAATCTTTTAATTATTGAAAGGTTCTTTAGGTATCACTTTCGTTCATATTCAGCATATTATGATAACTATTAGTATACAGTATAAAATGTAATTCAAATTGCACTAAAAAAATTGAATTGTTTAAAAGGACATTTTAAAAAAATCCGGAAACATTTCTGATAAATTGTCCTTGAATGCTATCAAATGCAGATATGTTATTTAGCATTATAATATTTTGTAACATTAAAAACTCTTTCAAGATAGAAACTGACTTAATACACATCAAATAGACAGACTTATTTTTAATTTCTAAGAAAAAGAAATTGTTTAATTTAATCAGGGGCGGATTTAAGTACATTGTAATCTGTAAGCTGTAATATTTAAGTAATCCCCTCCAATATATTTGATAGTTTTTTAGTGAAGCGTAAAGTCCCTTGTAATGTAAAGCCTTAAATTGTAGCTTGATTGACTTATACATAACTTCGGTTCCGCGTTCAACAGTTTCATTGAACTGTTCTAACTTTCCACCGGCTTTTTTCCTTGCTCATTTATTTTATCCATTTAAATACTGTCACACATTACAAATTTGTACAGTCAAATGACACGGTTTTTTATCTTGTTCATATTAATTGTTATATTTTGCGAATCGCTACTTTTAAATCCAGGAACATCAGTATACTAAACATGGCATGGATGGATGTTAACTTCAGGACATGGTTGCAATATACTAAACTTCAGGACCATATACTAAACAGAATTTTTCTATTAGATATATAATATAAATATATTATATGCCTTTAACATCCATGGCCTTTAAGATAAATTTCCGCCATCTGGAGTTGCCAGACATTTCGAATTGAAAGTTAATAATATAATTTCATAATTTTGACATACGGACATCATCTTGAGATCATAATTCATATTAAATAATAATAATTAGCTTCGAATGCCTATAAGAGTTACATTTAACAGTATTTCTTTTAAAAAAATTTAAAGGTCCACATGTTTAGTATATTGTTTCAAAATATTATTTTTTATAAAATAGATAATCGCATATTACTGTATTGTATACATAAAACATGAGCATCTTGTATGTAATTTATCGTTACCGTATATTAAGTATTAAAAATGGAAATTCTTTCATTAATACTATATTTTAATTAATTAATTAAAGAATTTTTTTTAAAAAATCCGAGTTTTAAGTTTTGCGAAGGAGAAATACTTAAAATTCTGCGTTATAAATATTTATCATTATTAAATTTAAAGGATTCTACTTTTTTTGATGGAGTAGAACAAAGGAAATCGTATTTACAGCAGAAATAAAAGATCGACACCGTTTTTCTTGATCAATATTTAATAATTTGGATTGGAAATGAAGTTTTTTTCTGGTTTATTCGATCCCTTTCTAATTTTATACTATTGTAATTTTCGTCGAATGAGAATGAAACGTTTGCCTTACTACCTCCAAATATTTCAATTAGCAACTGCAGACAATGCAAATTATATGCGATGCATTAAAAGATTTTTATAAAGAGTAATAAAAATCGACTTTTCAGCCACTAAACGAAGTTCATAAACTTTATAGTTTAGATATTATTTATCCATCCTGTGCACATTCCGATGGTTAGTTTTATGTTCTCGTATTTCCTACCATTCCGAAAACTGTTTGTTTAGAACATTCGATTTAAGGTAAGAAAGGTGTATCATCCTTGTTGGACGGTAATAATACGTTAATTAAACCCAAATTTTGGGAGACAAACGAATGCTGACGTCATCTGTGACGTAACGCTAGTTATAAGGTAGGAAAAAGAAGTCTAGGGTGGTGAACCGGAGGTGCCCTTTGCTAGTTCAAATATACCACGAGACAGAAGTTAGCGTAAATTTAAATTCTCAGTCAATAAAAGAGTTTAAAATAAGTGTGCAAGAACAGACAATTTACAAATTTCGAAAGCAAATCGATTACGATTTTGTGTAGAGTTGTTACTGGAGGCTGTAGGCTGACCACGTTTTAAACTTGCGAGTTGGTAAGAAAAATTGTTTGTGGTTCGAATCATTCTGTTTCCTGGTTTAATAAGTTAATCGTTTCGTTAATAGTAGTTAATAAGCATTTGTTTTATATCACATCCAAAATGGTGAGCCGTGCCACCGCTCTTCCAAAATGGAGTGGTGCAGCAGCAGCATCGTTGCTCCTTGGGTCAGAGAAGAAAGGAGACAGCATTTTATTCGTCGTACAATCGAAATCTGTAAATAAGCTGGTTTTTTATGATCGATTCGTCAGATAGCTTTATTAATTTTATGATAAAATTGGCTTTGTTTATACGATGGGAGCCTGCAGCTCTCGGTGGTGCCAGGGCTGAACTCTTGTTTTCTAAGGTCAACGCATGATTTTGTATGAATTAATTGATTATTTAAGCTTCACTTTTTTAAAAATAATATACTGAATTACATTTATCTTATTTCAGCTTAGAGAAGATGTGGAATAAAATTTTGAAGCTTGTCATTAGTATAGGTATTAAGCATGATATTAAGTCATTGATTATAAAACTGTAAACTGATTAAATTATTGGATGCTTTTAAAACCTCAGTTTTTCAAAATATGTGTTTCTAATTCATAAGTTATATTGCTTAATAATTTGAAGTAAGATGCTGAAATATTACTAAAAATCAAATAGTCCTGAAGATATCAAAAAATAGAAAAACAGCATAAATCCTGTTTAGATATTCACTTTTGTAAACAATATAATTTTTTAATGAATTATAAACAGTAAATTTTGAATCCTGTCTTCTAAAATAATTTTTTCTATAACTTAGTAAAATGGTCTTTGACCTTTATGTATGAAAATGAATTAGGTATGTTAGTCATTTCATATTAGTTCTTACTTTATTTTATTAAATTTTCACTTTTAATTGTAGAATATAATAGTGAAATTTATTTAAAAAAATAACATTTAAAATAAAAATATTTGAATAGTATAATTGATAATATGCATTGGAAGTATGAGGTAGAATCCTTGCTTGAATGATATTCAGCAAGGCATCTACGTTGAGAGCAAATGCTTCAGTAAGTCTAATGTTCAAGTCCTTGCCAATGCCTAAGCACAGTTCTCACTTTGATTTTGATTATTATATACCTCAATTGCATAACAGAATCAGAAAGAACTATAAAACAGTAATACTCAATCCACAATATTACCATTCTCTTACCATAAAGAGATCAAAAGTCCTACACTATTATAAGACATTTTCATTTTTTTATTATAGCAAATTATATCTTCTGTATGATATAAACTCTTTCAAAAAAAAAATTCATCTTACAGAATAAGAAATATAATCATGATTCTGCATTACTCTTACTTTCATAATTATAATTTCAGTAAAGAAATAATATCCCTAAATAGATTAGAAATAAATGCAAACTACATTTGGAAAATAGTTTATATATAACTTGCTTTGGAGAGTTTTTGTTAAAAATAATAATAAAGATTAAGTGATATATATTTAAATTTAATTAAACCAAATTGATTGATGTCAAAAAAAATTGAGAAACAAAGAGAATTACAAATTGTTATTTTAGAAATATTTTAAATATTTTATTCTATGGAAACAAATTAAGAGTCATAGTCAGTGCTGCAATCAAAGCCTTATGAATGCTCTCGTGTAGACATAAACTTTGCATTAGTTTATTTCAAATAATTTTTTAAAATTTCAAACTAGTGCCTTTAAACATTTGATGCCATCATATCTTGTCTCATGTCTTGGCCATCATGTCTCGTCTCCATGGATGGCACAGCCCTGTTCATAATGATCTATACCTTAGAGCCATGTTAATGTTTTATATTCATTGCTAGACATTTTTTACAATGGTATAACATTCTCTTTATTAAAAAAAATATACCAATATGTATTATAAAATATATGCTTATTTAAAAATTTACTTGGCATGGAAAAATTTAACAAGAGAAATAGATAAAAAATATTTTTTAGCTATTTTGGTTGTTAAATTTTTTCATGTCAAGTACTATACATTTTAACATATTCTTTCATTTTATATAACAGAAAAATGCTTGGTAATATACAAGAAAATTTTTGGATAACTATCTTGCATATTACTCAAGCATTTTTCTGTTATATATGCTTAAAATATCTAACAAATATAACAAAATTTTTATTAAATTTAAAACATATCTCTATTTGCCTGATTCAATTTACCAAATTTAAATTACTTGAATATCATTTGTCTGAATACAATATGCTTTAGCATCATCTGCTTAAATGTGAATTCTTAAATTTTATAAATTGGATATGTCCTAAATTTTTTGTTAAGGACTAAATTTATAATAAACAGTCCTGATTTATAAAAAAAAAAAAAAACTAATGACAACACAAACATTAAAAACCAAATATTGTATACAATATTTATGCTAAAGTATATTTGATTCCTAAAAGATTATATCGTGTGCAGCATTTATCAATAGAAATACCATACTTTAAATATTTTTTACTTTGCAAGTTTTTGATATCTGGATTTAAAATTATTTGTTGAAATACATAATGCATATATGTGTTCATCATTTAATTATAATTCTCATCATTGTTCAGATTGCATACTAGATCCAGCTTAGTTTGATAATGTTTCAATCAAAATCCATTTTTTTGAATTAGTTTCAATTACAAAATCTGTTGGAAAACTATGTATTTATTTAGAAGTAACTCAAATATTTTTACGTTTCAGTTGTAACTGAATTATATTTAAATATAATTTAATAATAATGTAACTATTGAAGTTTTAGAAATGGGCTCTGGAAAACAATGAGATACATTTTTTGAAATAAATAAATGAATAAAATTATATTACAAAGTTATACATTTAAAGAATAATAAAATATAAGAAGACTTATAGTTAATTTATCAAACTTATTTGCTATATTTAATTTTATCAGATTAATGTACAAGCTGTATTATAGATATTAATTTAGTATAATATATCAATAATAATAATGTATTATTTTTATCAAAACTCAAAAAATATGTATATATTTTTTCATTTTAACTTATAATTGAGGAAAGTTGAATTCAGGCAAGTCACATTTGGGCAAGTGGCAATAAATCAAATACAGTCTAACTGAATCGAAGCCAAAACTTCAGAAATGCACACGTACGATTTATAGCAGTATTTCTTAAAATGTGATCTACAGATAGTTTGATAGTTTTACAGAAAAAATAATGAAATGATGTCATTCATAATAACTATTACAGCAATTACATTTCTACTGATTATGTATGTTACTATGAATAATTAGTAAAAATAACATATGCATAGTATGCATATGTTATTATGCATACTATGCATGTTACTTATAGTGCATGCATGCACTATAAGTAACATGCATGCATGCACAATAAGTTATTTTAATGAAAAATATTATAAGAACATGTTTATATGTACTGATTTTGGCATATAAGAATAAAAAGTGATGCAATGTGTGATGATATTAAGATAATTAGTTTTAATAATGTAAACCATACAAAAAACATAAAAACAATTCACAAATATTTACTTTTTTTTACATTAGAACATTATCAGTTGAAGAAGCTGGTAAAATAATATATATGTTTAGATGAGAAGTGTTTGTAAGAATTGAATTATCTTATAGCCACTTTCTTACCTAAACAAATTTTTTTAGCCAATATATTTCATTATTTTCTTATTTCCTTATAGATAAATTATTTTTATTTTTTATATCAAAAATATTGTTTTATGTTTTACTATTGAAAAATTGTAATGAATATTTTTGTCTTCACATATGTAATATTGGTTATCTGTGTGAGAACCAAATTGATGATCATTGTGATCTGCAAATGCTGAAAATTTGAGAAACACTGAAGAATAGTAGATCAGCATTTGGAATATAGGTGAACTTAACTGAATAGCTTCTGTGTGTCCATGTTTATATCATCACCATCATATAATACATAGCATAAAAATGATTAAATATATTAAATATTGTTTATAAATTAATGTTAATGTAATTTGAATATATGCAAAGTAATTGGTGATCATATCTTCCAGATAATTACTCATTTTTGATGAAATGATTTATAGTAGAATTTAATGAAAATAAAATAGCATTTCTTATTAATACTACAGTATTTTTGAATAATTATAACTGTTAATCTATCCAAACTGAAATGTAACAAAAATAAACACCATTGATCAGGAAAGAAAACTTTATTACAGAAATGTTTTTCAATTTATTTATGAGGTTTTCAGCTATACTATTGAAGTACAGTACAGCTGAAGAAGACCTCATGAATAAATAGAAAATGCTTTTATAATATAATTTTCTCTCCTGATCAATGCTGTTTATGTATGTTTTTGGTTTATTTTAATTTTGCATTAAGAAGTAAAATATGAATGAAATGCAACAAAACAGAATTTGAAAATTTTAATCATAATTAAAATAAAGCCAAAGTTGTTTTTGATCATTTATAATATCTACTATTGTTTTAAAAATCCTATAGCAGGGGTAGCAAACCTTTTTAAGTTAGCATGCCAAAATTGACCAAATTTTTGTAAAAATTATTCATTACATCTCTCTCTCTCTCTCTCTGGTTCTATAGGCCGCAGGGGCCCATGACCGCCTTAATAGCTGACTTCCAGTCCATTCTATCCTGCGCCATCTTCTTCCAGTGTTCCCCATCCAGTCCTGCTTCCTTGAGGTCCCCTATGATT
>WUQG02059591.1:0-10039 GCA_011317285.2 Androctonus mauritanicus | reverse complement strand
TCAAAAGATCATATTTAACATGAGAATTAATGATGTGTTTATTGATTCTCATGTTAAATATGAATTAGCTTTTTAATGAACATTTTTTCTTCTCTGTGATGAAATTTAGTCCATTACGTTATTCTAATCATTATTTATTATTTTCTACACATTGCAGCAAAATAAACGTTGAAATATAAAATCACACTGAGTTTAAATTCAAACAGAATAAGTTTTTTCCCCCATTTTCATTTACCATCTCCTATATCTGGTTCAAATAACCTAGTTACTACAGAACTACATGAATAGGCCTATATGAACCTGAAGAAAACATATTTTCTTTCATTTTTTTTTATTAATAAATCTTTTTCTACTAGGGTTTTGATTGCAAATATTTTTTAGAAGGCTCATAACTGAAAAAGTGACAGTTTTGATCTCTAGAATCATTAAAATTAATAATTTTTCAAAATTTAATTAGTAACAAATTCTTAAAACTTTGGTATTTATTTACATGCTTATTTTGTTATGAAAAATTCTTAGATTCTTTATGTATAGAATGTAATGCATATATATTATAATTAAAAAAAAAGCCTAATCATAAACTTTTGGAAGAAAGAACATATAAACATGCGCTCTATCTGTTTGCATGTTTTTATGTTCGTTCTTTAAAAATGATTGTATGATGATCACATGAATTAATAATTATAAATAAATTTATTTTTTTATTTTAAAATAAATTTTTTTTTTAAAAAATATAGTAAAAATTATAATTACAGGATAGAAATTCAATAATTTTAGAAGAAACATCATCTGACTATTTTCAGGAGAAAATTGACGCTGCGAAGTTGTGGATAAGAAACAATCCACCCAGAGAAGAAGAAATATCAGAACTACAAATGGTAATTATAAATATCATAAAATCAATTTCATTTATATAATCTGATTTATTTATTTGATAAATTTTAGTAATTTTTTCCTAGAATGTTTATTTCCGCGAATACCAATATATTGCAGTCATAATGGGAATTATAGAGGATTCATATTTGTATCACGATGTTATCCGAATGGGATATGGATACTACGATCCTTATAAAGGTTCATTTGTTCCTATACGTAGATTTCTACTCATAGTATTGAGACAAGTACGAAGATTTCAAAATAACTTCTTAGGAAAAGAGATTCCTCTACATGCAAAGAAAAGGTTTGTTTATGAAGTAAGTAATCCTCTCTTTTCAAGTTACTATTTTTTTTTTAATAATAATTCTTCCTAATAATAATAAATTTAGGAGGCTTAAAATAAAAATTTTGTTCTTATTATTATTACGTTGCAAAATAAATTTTGTTCGAATGATTTGCCATACTCAAATAAAGGCAATATAAATTTTCTCAAGTTACGAATTTTCGCTAGTTCGAACATGTTTCATTTTCAAATTTTATAAAATTTTAAAAATTATTCAATAATTTTAAATGTTACGATAGCAAAATTGTTTAGCAACAAATGTAGCGTAAAAGTATACAGCTATTCAACACATTACTTCAGTATTTCAAGATGGTGTTATAATAAATAATAATTTTTTTATTCAAATCTACAAAATAAGAAACTTCAAATTGATCCAATTAATGAAATTTATTAATGGAATATTAATGAATATATTAGGCAACACAACATACGCAGTGGTTTCAGTAGCTCTGGGTTGTTAATTTAAATGCAGTTTCCAAATTTCGAATAAATATTGTTTGTAACTGGAGGAACATTTTACAATTGAAAAAATTAAACACTGCTTTTTTATTGCGCGGTAAATTACGGATTAAACCGTTTATTTGAATAAATACAATTTTTTTTATTATTGGTATACTATATTATAATAACAATGCATTTCTTTCCTAATTATGATATTCAGCTTGAAAATAAGAGACTGATTCTGATTCGGATGGTATTAGCTCATGTCAATTTTTCAAAAATATTTAAAAGAATTTTCTTCTCCAGGTGTAAAAGAAGAATTGCTGATGATATTGCAAAGTGACGACAGAAAATAATCTAGTAGTTCCTCAACATAAAATTGACATCTTAGTCTGTGATTTTTACTGGATGGAGTTTATTTTTTCGAGTAATGAAAGTGAAGTTACTTCACTTTCATAAAAGGATGTGGATCATGATGATGTAGTAGAGTTTCATTTTGAATAAGAAGATTTGAATATTTTATTATTAAATATATAGGATAATATGAAATACATAATTTGTTCGTTTTTCGTTACTTATCTATAAAAATATTTATTTGTAATTTCATTCGATTTAAAATTTAAAAATGTTTTATAAATATTAAATTTTCTTATTGATTTATTAGTTTGTATAAAATGTTGTGGAAATATAAAATATTAAAATATGATATTACTTGAATATTTATCGATGGTTCTTTATAATGTTCTAATACTAAAAACAAAATAAAAATTCAAAAAGCTGTTCTAGATGGAAATAATTGCCTCTTTTTCCATGTGTATACCTGTATATCCTCCATCTTGAAATTATTAATAATTTATGAAGGTTTCCTTCGAAGGTCAGCTTTCTATTGAATTTCATAAAATAATGTATTAGTTCAAAATTTATCAGAGAAAAACTTCAGGAATTTAATGTCCAGTATTTTTTATAGTAAAGCTGGATGGTTAGAGATCTTATTTCAAATTTAATATAAAACATTCTCTAAATCTATTTTATAAAAATTTTCTAAAGATAGAAAAATTTATCAGCCAAAAGTATCTTCTTACAGATGCGACGGTTTAATTAAATCTCAAAAGATCGAAAGGCCACCATTTTTAAATAGTTGACCGAATAGGATTAAATCATGCTGCTTCCAGATTCAAAGAAAATAATCATATTTAAAAAATAAAATGATTTTATTTTTTAAATAAGATTATTTTCCATGAATTAATTGATTAGGGAAAAACTAGAATAGTATATTATTAGTTTTTTAAGAAAATGTTGCTTATTGAAAAATTGTTTTTGGAGAAACAGAATAGTAATTTTTATAATTGCCAGTTTCTTATTGAATATTTATAATTTAAAAATTAATTTAGTTATTTACCTACTTGATTTTTTTAATCATTTTAGTAAGTTAAGTTGATTTTCATGGCGAACAACACGATTTTTCTCAAGATATTTTATAAAAGTGGTTAAATAAGCGGAGTTGACCGGATAGCAGCGTGGTCATTTGCTTACAAACTTGGAATGACTTCAAATTTGAATTCCATACTTCTAATTTTTCAGGAGGATCGGGCCTCAGAAATTTGAATGAAACTTAATTTTCAACAAAGGCTGGTTAAATCTCATTCTTCAACCTTCTAATTGGCCCCATCATAAATGTTAGCCAGCCTGGATGGACTCTAAAAATGGCAGCCGCCAGGTAGAGTATATCCGATATGATGGTTAACTAAAACTATATCTTAAATGTAGCTCACAGAGAATAATATTAAAGGGAATTGAGACCATTGAGACATGACAATCCACTTTTTTATATAATTGAAGTGTAAGGGAAACAAATTTAAACAATAAGTATATTTAACAAAAAAATAGATAATACATCTAGTTACTTCTATTCATTAATTATAAATGCTTGTATAAATTTTCATTATCATCGTTGATCATTATTAACAGAAACTTACTGTATATAGTCAACAACTGTACTCTTAAACTTACAAAATATAATTCTAATAATAACGTAATTATCATTCATTAATCAAGATATATACGGTCATTTTTTACAAGTCAAAATAAAAATATTTGCAATCATCATGAATTATAAGACTAATGAGCAAAGAACAATTTATAGAAAATAATATTATTAACTGCTACTAATACTATTGATTTAATTGATAAAAATATCAATTTAATAGATCTTAGAAATTCCTAACAATCCTGATCGATTCCAGAAAAGATTTGCATTCGAATCATAGTTTCGAGAATCCACTTCTTTTCTTTTCTCGGAATTTATAATTGACTGATATTCAGACTTAACTTTCTTACTCATAAACTTTTGAATTTGTGAATGCAATATTCTATCAATTGATAACTTTCTCCTCTAAGATATTGTTCACTAGTTTACAATGTAATGAAATAAATCTCTTATTTCGCGACGTTTTAAAATTTCGAAATTCCTTCAAGAGAGATGCAATGTCCTATTTTTATTTAATTTTTTTCGTTAATTTTTGTATTAACAAATTGATTATAATGATAAAACAATGTTTTTTGCCGTATTTATATAATAATGTACAATATATAGTAGTTTTCCACACGAGAGATGTTGAATTTTATTACATTTCATATCTCTACTGTTTAAATTACATTTTTAATGGTTAAATTAGATTAATAAATTCGCATTATTAGCATAAATATACACAGCCTATTAAGTATGTGCCACAGTAAGAAAATCAACAGATAATAAACAATATGCAACCATCGGAAGGTGCATAATATTAAAATACTATATGGAATGTAGATAACAGAACATGGATAAACGAAAAAAAAATTTTTGACAAGTCTTGAACATTCTACAAAATAATAAGCATGATATATAATAATTTGACATTCCTTTCCTCTGTTCTTGTAGTTTTATGAAGAGGGGGATCTAGAATAAAAAATAAATAGCCTATATTTCTTCATGAATTTGTTCATGCTTACATCCCTATCCTATAATGACGCACTATCTCGCAAGATGAACTTTATTTATTGAAAAGCGAGTATTTTTTATATTTTTTGCTGTAACTTTAAGACTATTTTTATAGGTAAATTGACGACTTTATAACAGACAGCAATCAATAATCAACAATATACAAAAATAAACTAGAAACTTTGATAAGCCAATTAATTACATTTCCGATCTAGCATCTATTCAGGGGAGGACACCGGGGTACTTGTCTCCCTATCTTTTAGAGAAAAAGAATTAACAATAATGATAATTATTTGTATTATTGTGCCCCCTATCATATTTTTCTGAATTCGCCTATGGTTCTGACAGTCCCAATCCAATAATCTTCAATGTATTCTAAGACTTATAAGATAACTGGAATAGCATATTGCACTGTACTCTTACTTTATTTGCTGGTTGTACAGAAAGAAACTTCTGTCGATTCAAGTGAATATAATTATTAAAAGAAGAAAAGGAAAAATAATTCAACAACAAATTACAAAAATTAAGAGATCTACCGAAAAATTTTTAATTAGATATAAATAAAACTAGATATTTTCTTGAAATAAATATGATTGATTAACTTTAGGTTGATTTCTATAAAGTTAAAAATAACTTATATAGTTTATTTTGATTAATGAGGAATAAGTTTATTTACTCAAAGGCCATGTGAATTAATGTGAAAATGAAAAAAAAAGAAACTTCAAAATTATTTTATCACCATTATCAATCACAGTTTAAAACTTTAATTTATAATATGAAAATTTCAAATGCTCCAAGCAAAATACATTATAAATACACATAGTAATTAACACACTAATATCTTGGTACAGCGATTCTCAACCTGTGGGGCGCGCTCCTCACAGATTGAGAATCGCTGCTCTAATATATTGAAATCTGACACAAAAACAATTAATTGATGTTTAAATAACCTACGACACTGCATGGGGAAGCTAGCATTTTATTAGTTGCTATTTTCAAATCTGAATTTCTAGAAGAAGTTCGAACTATACCAGCGATTCTCAAAATGTGTAGGGCGCACCCCACAGGTTGAGAATCGCTGTCCTAGTACAGTATAAGATAGCTGGAACTTTCTTTAAGGAAGTTTGTTTTCATTCGATTTTATTTCAAAAGTCAGAATACAAATTATCTCCTAACTTTTATTGTTGATTTAGTTTTTATTTTCCTTGTAATCGACTAAAGCAATACTTTCATTCTAGATTTATGAATAAATTCGAATAATTTCTTCCATCTATAACTCATAATATCAAAAATAAAAAAAAATATGAAAAATTTTACGACAAAATATAGTATATCATAAGTTTTATCGTTATTAAATAGATTAAATTCCTAGATTCTTGAGATATTATTTTATTTTTCGTTTAGTAATCCAGAAAACTGGGAATTGAAAAACTCGGGCTATATTTATTTAGGTGAAATTAAAAAAAATTACTGGAACTTCCGAAACTAAAGGATAGACTCGACAAATTCGAAAATTTGTTAAAAGGGTTATGAAATTTAATACTTTAGCAAGTTCTCCCGAAAAAGGAAAACTTATTTATTGAATACGATTTTTTTGGACGTTTTTACATAATTTAAAAATCAAGAAATAAAAATAAAAATTATAGTTTATGTTATTGCCAAGAGATAGCGCTAAATGTTAGCAGTATAGGAATAACCTCGGAAAAAATATATTTAATTGATTTCTTACACCGCCTATATTTGTCACGAGATGTTCAGGTTGTAGCGATGACGTCATCGCAACAGCACACAATATCACGTCATCCTGATGCCATTATTTATCAAATATATTAACCATTTCATATTTACTTAAAAATATATTTCAGAAACTTCATTATTTAGTTTTAATATAATTGAAACGTTATTGAGAAAATATGAATTATATATAGATATAATTTGTATGTATAATCTGTCTTCTCTATATATATACACATTTGTAATTTAAATGATGATATTTCAAATTCAATATTACATAATGTGATCGATAAAATTGGAATCGATCTGAATTATTCATCATTTAAATATATAGAAGACGATAGACTTACTCTACTTTATTTCTAAAACACTCGTTTCAAAGTAATTTTAAATATTATATTATACAATAAAGTTGCTTTATCTTGTATTAATTAGAAATAATAATATAATAATCTTATATCAAGAGAAAAAATAACAGATTTTCCTAATATTTTAGTATAGGTCAGAACCTCAACTACACAATCAACTAGTCGAATTATTATTTTAATTTTAATTAATTAAATTTAAAATAATTTAGAATTTATTTAGAATTATTAAGTTCTTGAAAGAAAACAATAATATGACAATCGTTGGCTATGGAACTTTGTTAACTAAACAAATTCTAATCATTGTTAATCATTAGATTTTTCGGAAAGTGAAGAAGTTAAAGGATGAGAAAGAAGAGTTGTGTAGTGCAAAGATAGAGGTGATGGTTAGTACTGGGTGTAGGGGATGGAAGAGCCGAATGGAAAGATAGATGGAGTATTTTAAAATTACTTCAATTTTGTAGATGAAATATTAAGTTTAGATATATTATTTAGGAAATACATTGCCTGTTTCTCTATTTTTTTACGTCGTGTTTTTATATAAGCCGTTGTAAAATACTTACATAAAAAAAACTGAAAACTGTTAGCAACTGTTATCAGGTTTTTTTTTTATGTAAGCACTTAGTACTCTTACTGAGTGAAAAGTGGCGTCATCTGTTGGCAAAAAAAAAAAGACTGAGGATAGAAACCTTAACAGTGCCCATTTGAGAGTTGGACTGGCTCGGACTGTAGGGGATTCGTCCCCAGACCGGGGAAGCTTGTTTCGCTAGGTAATCATAAAACATATGGAGTTCCCTGAAGCGATATTCGGCCACGACAAGGCGCCAGAGCCCGGCCATTGCACGGCGTCGGTCGATATCGTCCCACTGGTGACCTGCCGCAATAAGGGACTGCCCGTAGATTGCATCGCGGTTCGAAGCGGGAGAGATTCTCGTCCTCTTTCTTTGAGGGAAGGTCTGCACAACTTACTCTCCTCCCCGCCGACGCGAATATTAATAATGTTCTGTGTTGTGGAAGACTTGGCCTCGTTCAACCTACCGACAGCCGCTTACGTTTTACGCTGCGGTTGTGTCTGATTTAAGGAAATATCCTGTAATGGGAGAACTCAATGTAGCAAATACTCACCGCCTCTTGTGTTTTCGATCACTCTGTGGACAGAGACGGTAGCGGCGATTACGTCGCATTCTTGGGGAAGTAAAGATCGCTTCGGAAACACTGTGCACGAGGTATGGATACAGTGGACACATACCCACGCTCGATGCACCTGCGTAGGTTTGCTGTATTCGACTTCTTTCATTCTTTGTGAACCTAGAGATGTTAGGCACACCCGCATCTATGAACCAGGCAATGATTAAGCCGACATTATTCTCGCAGACGTTTTTACCTTGTAGTACCATTGATGGTGGAGGAGGGGAGCGGCATTTTGACATATGTCAGAATACAGGATGAGACTCTCTCCTCTTCACCATCGTTGCTCTTCATTCACGGGCATTAATACATAAATATCTCGATTCTGTTTGATATTTATATCGATCCCATATTTTATAAATCGAAATTAATATTATATGTTGACGACTTAAAGCTAATTGATTACTCGTATTCAAGAATACAGCAAGAACTAATAAAGATCAATGAATGGCTGCGTAATAATAATATTTCATTAAATAAAAATAAGACTAGATATATGTTTTTTTCTTTACGTAAATCTATAGCACAACCGCTTTGGATCGATAATGAGAAAATTCATTTAGTTACTGAAAATAAATGATTTAGGAATCATTTTTGATGAACGGCTATCTTTTAAGACACGTATTTATAATATAATTTAAAAAATGAACATAAGATTAGGCATTGTATCAAGGAATTTTTATTTTTTCACAACATTAAAAATCAGGAAAATTATTTTCTATAATTTTTTCCTTTCTTTGATTGATTATGGCCTTGTTGTTTGAGCTTCCTTTCTGACTTATTTAAATAATGTATTGTCTAAAACTCAAAGAATTTTATTCAAACCTTTTATTGGTAATGATGATTACAATCAGATCCTTATAAATAAATCCCTTTTGCACAATAGAATTTTCTATTTTGATTTAAACTATTATATTATTATATACATTGTGTTATTGATGATTCTAATATACACTTTAGAACTTTTGGCAAACACACAAAATCTTCAATCTTTCTTTGTGGAAATTTTAGACGTTTAAATGTTTCACTTACTTGTTAGATCATTTCCTGAACGTATTCTTAACTTTAAAAATCTTCAAATAGATGACTATACTCTATTGGATTATAAGATTTTTATGTTAAATATAAACGATGTTTTGATAAAGAATGTAAGTTATAAGTATTGATTTGTACATTTATATATATAACCCGAGTGTTTTAGTTGTAATTTTTGTTTCTAATCGGTTGTATGTATTTTTATAACTTTAATAATAAATCAACATTTAACAAATCTTGTATTGTTAGTACTGTACAAATATATGTATTGTTTTTTACTGGATGGCCCAATCAGTGTTTGTTTAATGCAATATTTGGTTGTAGTAATAATAATAAATAAGTAAATAAATATATATATATATATATAACTTATATATATGTAATACTTTGGAACCGGGAATATAATGACATCAGATCCATCAGATACATACTTGTAGTCACTGAGAAACATTCAAAAAACTTTATTCGTTTTTTCAAAGCAACAAATAGTTAACAAAATGTTCCCAAAAATACATTTATAATAGATATAATAAAACTGAACTCTATTTAATATAATAAATATGAAATATAGTTTAATTTTTCTTGCATTCAACGAGGCAAAATCATTAATAATTGTTTATCAACTAATCAGTTTAATTTGCATTGGTTTCTCTCTCCCTTGATAAGTATTATCCGTTAGAAACATGGTTAGAAAAGTATTCTATTATGTCTTTGTAGACGGACAATACAGCACAAAATATTGTTAAAATAAATATAATTAAGCTTGTGTGTGAAATTACAACTGTATTTTCGCGCCTCCTCATAATTTTCGCCTGAAGCGACTGCCTAATTTGCCTCATCCTAAATTCGGCGCTGTGACCTATACATAAATATTGATACATAAGGAATATAATTTTTTAATACATAATAATTAATATATAAGACAAACCGGCCCAGTAATGATGTCACGAAGATACCGCTATTTGCGACGTCATCATGACGTCATTATCGGGCCGACTTAACATAATCATGATTAACTAATTGAAAAACAACATTAAAATATAAACCAGTGAGTAGTCGTGCACTAAATTTCAATCT
>WUQG02059580.1:0-10039 GCA_011317285.2 Androctonus mauritanicus | reverse complement strand
GAGCTGACCCCTTTAGTCGCCTTTTACGACACGCGGGGTCGGACGGTGGGTAAATTCTGACCCCTACCCACAGGGGAGATAATATTCATCTTCTATCAAGTTTATTCATATATACAACCATTTATCTTAACTTAACGGTGTCTTAATATATTATATAAATTACTTTAAAGAAATTGAAATATTTCTAAAATATTTCAAAATAATTAAAACTAATAACTATAATACAATAGATTTTCTTAAAAATTTTAATGAATAATTGAATAATATTAAAATTTACGTAAAAGTATGAAATAAATAGAGTACTGCTAAACTCTATCTGTTTTCAGTATACCTTTCTGTGATACTCATAACTCTCCAGCATAGGAAAACTGGATCTTGATAATTTGGGGAAATTACTAGATTAATTATGTAGTTTACCTAAATTGATGGTTGGCATTACCAATACATGTAAAATCAGCTATCAATGCGGGTGTTTTGGAATATTACATATCTTTTAATCATTTATTTTTTCAAATTCGAATTAGTGCAGTGCATAAAAATTTTAATCGTTTAATGAGAGACTGTATTATAATTTTGTGAAAGCAATCTTATTACTCGAATGTTGTTTAAAGAATGCTAAAATTTATCTTAGTCTTCCTATGGAAAGACTTGAAGCCAACTTTATATCACCTTTTCGCTTGAAATTTGGGCATTCTGCTTGGTAAATAAATATTTGGACTATCATTCATCTATAATTGATTCTCAACTGGTAATCATATCAATAAGAAAAAGAAATTAAATTCCTTATAAAATTGAGTTACTTGACTGCCATATTTGACTACACTTTTTGGCGTATTTCTTCCCTTCTGAAGTATTGTATCTGATAAACTGTATTAAGTTCAGCATTAGTATTTCATTGACATCCTTAAGTGAAATTGCTTGCAATGATAGGTGTTTTATCTTACATCGCATTATAAATGTTGCGATTTGTTTGCGAAAAGCAATGTAAACGATTGATCTCCATTCAGGAAGTTTTTTCAATTCCCTACTCTGTAAGGATACTCCCACGGATCGCGACCGCTGGTACAAAATAATGGTGCGAGATGGGCGTTCCTACCGGGAGATGCAATGTTCGTATGGGTGCCATCGCAGGCCTTAGTGATGGACGTGGGCACTGCCAATAGTCCTGATTCCGTATAGGGACCCCCGAATGAATCCAGTGACGGACGCGACAAGTACCAAATGGTACGAGATAGTTCCTTCAGTCACGCCACGCAGGGTCAAACGGTGGTTATATTCTGGTCCCATATTCCATTCAGGAAGTTCTTCTTCCAATTTCCTCTCTTGGGCGTTCTGTGTGAACACACTTTTCTCCCGATCGCGTCCCATTGGTACATAAAATGAACCCATGGCATGCTCATACTCATCGGGAGGTCCGGTGTCCCTATGCGATCCCATTGCAGACCCTAGTGACGGACGCGACAACCGCCAAATGGTACGAGATAACCCTTTTAGGATCCTTTTACTCCGCGTAGGCTCAGACTGTAGGAATATTCTAACCACTTATCCACAGGAGGCCATTCAGGAAGTTTACTCTTGCTTTAAGTATAATTGTCAGTCGGACTGACCGAATGGAAACATTTCGTCATTCTGATTCAAGTCCTACGGACGGAATATTTATTCATAGAATCCGACATATAATTCATAGTATCGAAACTATCCACATATAATATTTTGTTTGCCCAGCCATTCCATTTACCAGCCACTTTAATTTATCTACCAAACTCTAGTGTTCGAAGCAACTTACTTCAATCTATTTTTATTTTGCTAGATAAATTTGAAAAATTGTAACTAGAGAAACGGTATTTCTGAAAAAGATGTATTTCGGACAACTCAATACATTCTTTTGTTTTGCGTATGTTAGTTCCCTTTCCAATCAGGGCGATTGCTAAGGAGCAGGGGCAGTTCCAACCACTGCTGCACCCACACCAGTGAAGAAAGGCGGATGGTGAAGGAGGTGATCGCCAGGGGGCCCAGCACCTCGAAAAAAGTTTTCAGGAGTAACCAAACCCAGGACGCAAATCCGGTTCCTCCTGCGTGGCACGCTGACAGCATTACTAGCTTTTTACGACATGTGGGTCGGATGGTGGACATATTCTACTCCCTTACCCTTAGAAGTATTTGATATTTGATCAGGTTTGAAGTATAAATTTTTTATCAAAAATAATTTTGCATATTCTTTTCTGATAATATCTATAGCTTTAAAACGTAATCTTTCAGAATATAATTAAAATTTAAATGTAAAGAAAATTTTGAAATCGGAACTGATAAACTTTTCAAATAATATCACTCACATTATATAATATTAATATTAAAAAGAAGTGAAGCCAACTTTGAGTACCGTGGGAAACAATAATCTTTTTGAATTTTACTGTAATAACTCCTATGAGGCTGTAGTAACTTCTGTTCCACTTTTCAATTAAACAGGAATATCCCGCAACGTGTATAAAATTTTCAAATTAGCTCGGGACTTTCAAAAGATTGAACATCCCTCCAGTAGATTCCTTGCACTTCAACAAAGAACGAATCGCATGTTCTATCAAGATTTCGAAAAATCAATATTTCTTGTAAGATATTTCTTGTATGGAACGTATTTTTTTGCCAACAGACGACGCCAGTTTCATTCAGTAAGAATACTAACTGACGGGCGAAACAAGCCCTTCCACAGCTTGCCATCCCTGGGAGGGGTCGGCCGAATTTTGGTGGGCGGATATCGAGGGGCCGAGCCCGGATCTCATGATAAATATTTTCAAGGGGTGGGACTCGAAATTCGAACCCAGGTCCTCCAAAGTGGAAAGTCGAAGCGTTTCCACGCAGATATCCGGCCGACTGTATAAAATGTATTGGACAAATCTCCATCATATCTGTATACAAAGCAGTCCACGACTTACGATAATGAAAATGAAGTATAAACACATAATTTCTTCTAATTAGATAACATTTAAAATTTCTGAAATTTAATTCATTCAATTAAGCATGATTTTGAATTGTGTATAAAGGATCCATCGAAGATAAGATTATTGGGAAATGTGCATAGAACTGAAAGGCATGTTAATAGTTTAATTGAAAAATAAATAAATGGGCACTGTTATAAAAGTTACACTAGGTCATTAGTGTAACTTTTCTAACGAATGATGCTGTATGCTTTAACTTGATAAAGTAATAACATTCGAATCATGAAACCTGTATACATATATGTAGGTCAATTTTTTCACAGGTGCATATAATGATAAACATAGATAATCCCATCGCGCAATAGTTCTCAACATTTTCATAAAAGCGTACCACCAAACTCAAAATTTCATATCATCAACAAAAATACGTCTGGTATATAAATAGGAAGTCGAAATTATACACGTACCGCTACTCGTGTCTCGCGTACAAGTTGAGAATCGAGGAATTATGAACTAACATCGCAGTTTATGTGAAAGAAGAGTTCGAAGAAACTTACAGTACAAATCTTACTTTCACTTGTGTTAGTTATATGAAAACATCGTTTAATTTTTAACTATTAAAACAGTGCATTACAAAAACCAGAAATATACAAGATTTGGCAAAAACTGAAGAAGCCTTAACAATTTTCTAAATAAATGTCTTACGTATGCAAAATAAAGTCCTGGCCTACACAAATGAAATTTTATTTCATAAGTTAAAACAGTTACGTGTTATCTGATATTTTAAAAGTATAATTCTTGAAATCCAGTGGTATTTAAAACCCTTTATACACCTCCACTCGATACACTTACTGGCAAGCCTTGACTTACTGAGTGGAATGTGGTTCCCTCTGTTGCCAAAAAACACACTTTGTACAAAATACTTCAAATATATAAATATATTTTTAAATGTTGAAAGAATTTTATTTAAAACATTATTCCAAACCGATTTTCTTAATTACTCTATCAAGTAAAAAAATTATAATAAATGTTACCGCATACTTTGAGAGAGAAATTACTCAATAGTGCATGAAATTTATGCATTTTTTTATTAAATTTAGATAATATAACAAAATATGAAAATTCTAAAAGTTGAACACGTAAAAATTCGTATACCGAGCTAAATGAACAATTGGAATCATTATAATTAAGTATAGGACAGTTTGGTATTGAAATTTTATCAGATAGCATCGCAAGCATAGTTACAACACGACTATAGCGATATTTAATTACACTATTGATATTTTATAGATAAAACAGTAGATTCTTAGCTATTGTTAAAGTTTTTAGGAAAATAATTAAATTTTAACCACCGTTTTTGATAGTTGCAAAAATATTTATAAATACTAAGAATCTTTTTAATAATTAAGCAAGAAACTTTTCAACACCCTCATGTCTCCAGAACTAGTTTGTATAAAGAATACAGTAAGGAGCCACAAATCAGTGATGTATATTTTCAAATTAATGAAAGTCAAAAACCGCTGTTCATTGATCAGATTAATAAGCGCTCCAAGCTAAAAAAATTTATTTCTCGTTATTACCGCAGTTACTGTGGTGGCCTTAAATTCCGATTAATACAACTTCAGCCTTCCTTATGATATCAAGATAAGGTTTTTTTTTATTTTACATGCTTAAAAACCCTTAATAAATAATATCATTACTTCTTAAATTAAATAATACAACTATCTATAAATATTACATAATTATGAATCACAGGCTCCGGATGCATTTCGACTACTTACGCCCTCTTCAGCTGTGCCATTGTGTTAATTCTTTTTATTTGAAACAAACTTTAACCTTTAAGAAGCTGTATTTTAAAGAACTGAATAATGCCTTATAATTTTACACAACACCTCATGTTACACATCATATACTGTACTTACTTGAGAAAATATAAAAAAAAAAAAGTCAACTATAAAATATTGCCTACTTTAAATCAATTATTAACTTTTTATTCATAATATTTGGAAAATTTATTTTAAACTACTTGCAATACTCTATGAAAAATAAATCAACTTTTACAAATTCTATACAGTTTCAGGATAAAATGAATAAAAATTTCGAATTCAAAGAGCCAACATTTATAACTTATATTGACTTATCAACTGCATTAGATAATATTAGCACACCTACACTTCATATAAGGTTTTTTAACAGTTGATACTATAGATTATGTGTATATAATATATGATATTGGTAATTTTCTTAAATTCAAACTGTATAAATAAAAATGAATAAAATAATCACAGGTGAATTTTCGCCAACAATAGGACTATTACCTAGACTACGACAATCATTCTTAAAAGTTCTTTTGCTTGTATTTTATTTGTAATCTGACAGCATCAATATCTGTTATGCTATGCAAACAATATAAAGATATCAAACACTATCTGGGAAAATATGGAATGCATTATCAGAATACTGAATGATCAATTAACAGAGAGCAAGCTAAAGCTAAATTATAAAAAACTTGTATGAGATTTTCTCGAGAATAAACAATATTGAATTTAATAGCTTTAATGTGTTTTGAATGAATTTCAACTTCGTTGACAAATAAAATGATTTAGAAATATTATTTGAAGATAAAATGGGTTTCAGATAACAAATTCGTTATAATGATACATCGTCGATAAAACTGAGATTATTTCGCAAATAGTAAATTTTTTGATCATTCTCGAAATACTGTAATTCGGGAATATTCTCTATATGCTGAAAAATTCGAAAAAATTTCTCCAAAACTGCTATCAGTGTAGGATTCTGTTAGTGCGGAGCCCCTCAGAATATGGTTTAGGCCTATATGTATGCATTTAATTAGTCATAATAAATATGCATTTTTTAATTAGTCAACTCTCGCCGCGAATAGTATATCAATGGATAACTGATAACACAAACCTGTATCCAAAATGTTGTGGTAGGGCTCAATGTAAAAAAGTAATTGAATATATAGATGTTTCCGGTTTGGTGAGGCGTTATGATCCAATTGGGTGCAATCAGCCCAATTGGATCATATTCGGCCCTAACTACTATAAAATTCTAGTAAATCATTGGAAACTGTGCTGAATTGTATTATTCTTAATATTAATTTTGTCAATCTTATCAAAAAGATTGCTAAAAAGATTTTTGCTAATTTTTAATTAATTTTTTCTTCTCATTTTTATTAATTTTTAATCGAGTTTTTTTAATTTTGATTGATAGCTAATGACATTTTTCCGAAAAGATTACATTCTTATCATAAAATATCATTTTTTGTATGAATACAGAATAATTTTGAACGCACAGCGCTATAAATTGTTACAATGCTTATTATTTTTCAGAAAGGCATCCTACATTACAGAATAAATTTTTATCTTAAATCTATCTATCTATATTCGTTTAAAATGAGGTTATAAAAGATCATTTCTTTAATTAAATTAATTTATTTAAAACAAAAATTCTCGGATTCTGATCGAATTAACTTTTGCTATAATATTTAAAATTATGACGCTCATATTTTGGCTACCTTTTGGTTACGATTTGATTTATTAAGAAAAAAATTCGTCTTTTAATTAAAAATTTGAATTTTGGAACTTAACGAATTTAAGATTCGGAATAGATTGCAAATTCGATTGAATTTTTTCGATGTTATAACAAAATGAATTTTCTCGAATATTTTTTGAATTTGATATTTATTATTTCTCTTAGTTTACGCCATTGTTTGTCAAAAGAACAATCTTTATTCTTCTGCAGTTCAAATTATATAAAATATAATTTTCTATCGAACTTAAAAGATAAACCCTACGAAATGGAAATGATAATCAATAGTATTACTTATAAGATATGTTTGTATGAAGACGAAACCATTTTCTCTTCTGCAGCCAAAGTATTTATTTATAGCGGTAAGAAGGTAAGTAAAATGTATGTAAGAAATTTACCAGATACCAACATCTACACTGGATACTGGAAGCCAAACGGTGCAACAATTTTTCTATACAAGTTTGTAAATACTGCAATCGGAAGACTTCAAGAAGAAAATGAATTATATTATATGGAACCAATTGAGGATCATTCAGATTATTTTGAAAATAAAACCGGAAATAAACTGTTATATAATTTGAAAGACATGGTGTTATCAACTTCGGAATCGGAAGGAACTAAACTCTGCCAGGCAAGAAACAAATCGAAAGACTCATTTCAGTTAGGACAATCTTTCGGCGTTAATAGTTGTACTTCAAGTTTTTCCTTCGAAAATCTCAAGTAAGTTATACTTTTTATATTATTATTAAGTTAGCATGTCGAATGCGATTTAAAACAGTTTAAATTTTTTAAATTACTGAATATTAACGATAATCTCGATTCTTCTGTGTCATCGTCCTTGATTCCTCTGGAATCGTCCTCGCGACTCCAGAGGAATAAAATTTCTTCAATTTGTGTTTGAGGAAAGTTTATTCTTTTTCATTAATTGCTGTATAAATTACTTGGCTGAATTCTACTTTTCACGGAATTGCCAAATGTGATAACATTCGATAGATCTCATCAAAGTGGTCAAAAATTACAATAGAACGAAAGCGGTACCGATTAAAAGATATTCCGAAAAGTTTACCTCAAAATAGATAAACGAACCAAGTACCGCTGTCATGTTGAACAAGAAAAAAAACGTCACATGATCATATCGTAATAACGAAAAACTGCTATGGTTTTATACTTTGTTTTAAACTCTAAAAATACGCCGAGAATTATTCTTACGATTATGCAGGTTATGATTTTATGCTGAAATCCATAAGTTACTTATGTAATTTATGGATTTATATATTATATATATGTATATTAATATATAATATACATTTGTATGAAGATTTATAATTACATCTTGAAAGTATTCTTGCAAAGAATTTTGAATTTAGTACTTCCGTGACACCTTCAAGATGTATCACAGTAAACTTCCGTATAACGCACTCTCGGGTTCTCCTATAACACGAATTCGTGTAATTATACATCTTGAGTATCACGCAAGACACTGTCACTTTCAAGATGGCGTCGCGCACAGGTATCTATACTTCGTTGTGATAAGTACTTTTTCATATAGCTACTTATTGGTTCCATTTTCGCGATTGATTATACCCCGATTTATTACTAGCAATATGACTAAAAATATTATGCAAAAATCTCGAATTCCATGAAAAGCAGAATCTTGCCGACGAGGATTAATCTTTCATATTCCAATGCACAGATTAAGAAACACAGATGTGAAACTTTACCACGTAACTGGAAATCGCTACACCATTTTAGATAACTAACGACCCGAACACATGCAGGAATGAGATTTCTCAATAAGAAAAGCAAAAAAAGACAAATTAAACATTTATTAATATTTGTATACTATTTACAGATATTAATTTTACAAGATAAATGAAAATGATTTAATATATAAATAATAAATGTTACTAAGATGTGCCTTTTAATCTATACACGTGTCCCTTTTGGTTCCGTGCTTCTGTCGAGTCTTAGTTCGTCTTAAAAGGCCGGATGGCCGAGTGGTAACGCTGTCAGCGTGCCACGCAGGAGGACCCGGGTTCGCGTCCCGGGTCTGGTAACTCCTGAAAAGTTTTTTTGGGATGCTGGGCCCGGCCCGGCGATCCCCGTCCTTTACCATCCGGCCCCCTCCACGGGTGTGGGTGCAGCCCGTGGTTGGAACTGGCCCAGCTCCTTAGTTATCTTCCTGATTGGAAAGAGGCGTAAAATATGCAAAAAAAAAGTTCGTCTTAAAAGCTATAATTATAGAATAACATCTAATTAAAGAGTTTTATTAATTACATAGTAGATTTCAAATAATTTTTACTTAATTGAGATGATGAGAAATTATTATAACAGAAGAAACTATATTCTTTTGAAAAGGAAGCAAAAGAAAATGACATCTCTCTATTTCTCTTTCCAATAGATGACACATGGTAAAAGTTCAAAATTCATTTTTGATGAACTCTTATCGTGTGTATCTCTGTGTAACATGCATTTTTTTATAATTTTTTAGGAATTACATTAATCAAGATAAATTATGTTTTTTATATTTACGAGTACCATTGCAAAGAAAAATTAATGAAAAGAATATTGCTTAAAATTTCTATATGACGTCAAATTCTATTCCACATGATGACGTATCACATGGTCAAACTGTGACATGTCATCATGACGAATGCGATAATAGCGCCGCAAAGTTAAAATGGGCTTTACCAAACATTTCATTGATTGAATTTGGTCACGTGATTTCAGAAAAGTTTCCATTATAGGTATAGGAAGTTTCCCATCTGTATCTCTTAATCTGTGCTCTAATGTGTAAATTTTTTTGGAATGAATCGTTAATACAATACAATTGCCGAATCACACTTTTAATCATCAGTCGATGAAGGACGAATCTTTAATTCTCTAACATGTATCATGAACAACACCAAAAGAGTTTTCATGATTGCGCGCCGCAGTCTGCGTCGCGATCATGGTAGCGACATGCCATAATATAAGAGGCAAAGTGAAATTTTATCGAAACTTCGCCCTTCAGTATCTCGTTGACTTTTAACTTTGGTTCCTTAGGAAAGTTTTCGGTGGTTTAGTCCTTCCTTTAGATCGGTACCAATTTGCTTTGTTTTGCAAAGATTGCAATCTTATCTGCCATATGCTAAATTAGTCAATGAAAATAATATCAAAATTAGTATTTACAGGCCTGAGAAGAGTTGTTCACTCGAACTATTAGCAGATCATAAATTCTTCGAATACATGGATTCTAACAGTGGGAAAACTATAGCAGAAATGCTTTTCCTTCTTGAATATGCTCAAAGTATATTTCTGAAAGCAGATATAAATGAAGATGGAAATTCGGATAAGATTGGATTCAATGTCGAGAAGATAACAGTGTTCGAAAGTAAAGATGAACCAGGCTATCCGTTAGCAGAAGATACCGATGACGAAAAGAAATTTATTGAATATTTATCTGAATACAAACATTCTTACTGCATGTTGATTTGCTTCACTCATAGAAATTTCAATAAAGGATTGTTAAGGCGTTCAGGATATGTAAACAAAATCGGAGGAATATGCCATGA
>WUQG02059569.1:0-10039 GCA_011317285.2 Androctonus mauritanicus | reverse complement strand
CCCTGAAATAACAAACACTTACATTTAATGAATGTTTTGGTGCAAAATGGTTGGCCAACCTATCTTCCCTATATTAAAAACCATGTGTATAACAAACACAACTATAACAAACAACTTCTATTTTATGAACACATTTTACAACATGTAGTACACCATCCAACTTTGATATAACTTTTACAAACATACTAATTTGAATTCCCATTCTGTAACATTTGTAACAGTCATGACTTTTGAATTTTATGTCAGTTAAGACTGTTATAATATTAGTTATAGTGATCTGTGTATATGGGTGTAGAGTGATCTGTGTGTATGGCTAGTAAATGAAAAGTTTTGGACTTTGGAACAAAAATTAAAATACTAAATGAAGTGATGTTGAAAAACAATCAAAAACAGAGATTGCAAGTGTTTATGGAATTCTAAAATGTTCTTTGTTTACAATTTTGAAGGAAAACATATACAAAATGCTAATCATCCTGATATTAATAAAGCTATGAGTTACAGCTATAGTTACAGCAGACATGTGTGCAGCAGATACCAATCTCTGAGCCTATATTACAACAAAAAGCATGGAAAAGCATTACAACAAAAAAGCATGGATGTAATAGACTTCAAAGCTAGCAATGATTGGTTAACCATTGCTAGCTTTGAAGTCTATTATAAAACTTGCAATGAATTTTTTTAGATTCAAAACTTGCAATGATTTTTTTTTAGAACAATGTGTGGTAAAAGTGCAAGTAGTTGATCCAAACACAATAGATAATTGGATAAATGATACAGTACCCAGATTTTGTGAAGAATATGCTTTATATGATATCTTTAATGCTGATGAGACAGGTTTGTTTCAAAAACTAACACCAAACAAAACTTTAGCATTTAAAGCAGAAACATATAAGGGAAGGAAAGAGTCAAAAGAAAAGGTTATTGTTTTACTGGCCTGCAATATGAATGTTAATGAAAAACTTCAACTCCTAGTTATTGGAAAATCAAAATCCAAGATGCTTTAATGGATTATTACATGTTTCTGTTGATTACCAGTCTAACAACCGTGCATGGATGACAAGTTAAATATTCAATTGCTGGTTTCTAAAAATTAATAGGAAATTTGCCCAACAAAAATGTAACATTTTGATATCTGTGAATAATTGTCCATCCCATAATAATAATCCTGCATTAACCAACATCAAAGTTTTATATTTTCTAAACACTCCACTTCCAAGTTATAACTACTGCACCAAAGGATCATCCACTCCTTTAAATGCTGTTACACAACAAATCAGTTGATCATAGAAATGCTATACAAATGATTTTTGGTGAACATAATAACATTAAAGCCACTATTGCACAAAACTGTTTTAGGAAGTCTGGATTATCAATACTGGAAAATGTCATTATCTCATAAAATATCAATAGCTCTCTGGCAGAAGATAGTAATCGGTCTCTTACATATTTATTTGTGGACCAAGAAGCCTGGAAAATACTGAAGCTGATAATGTCACAGTTGAAGACTATATTCTATGTGATGAAAATACGTTAACAGAAATGATGCTTGAAATAGAATTAGAACTCAAAGATTTCAAAAGAAATGCTGCTTACTGATGAAGATATTGTGTGTATTTAAAATTATTAATACAAATGTAGACCAGAATGAAGATTGAAATATATCTGAAGAAGCTGAAGAGAGTACTACAAAGAGAAAACCAAATTAACTGAAGATTACAGTGTATTGGAAAACACTAAAACTCTATTTTGAAAATTCTGACATTTCTCAGAATGAAACTGTTTTTGAGTCTCCATAAAATTGATAATGTAATTACAGATCAGTTGTTAAAGAAATGTAAGTGCCTATTGTTCAGAACAAAATAACAAGCTTCCTAAATTAAAACCTTTCAAATGAATACAACTTGTTTTATTTGCTGTCAAATTAAACCCACCTTAGAACATCAAAATTTATAGCCATATTGCACTCTCATAAACTTGTTAAACATCTCTAATCATCTTTCTGATGGGTCCCCCTCTATAACAAACTCTCTGTATAACAAACCAAAACTTGTGATTTCTGTGAATTCATTATAAAGGGTTATATTGTACTTATAATTGTTTTTAAATTAGAATAATTTTATTTTGCTTGATAAATAATTAAATTTTGCATTATTTTCTGTTTAAAAATTAATACTTTTTTGTACATTAATATAAAAAGAAAAATAAATTATTCATATAATATATATTGATTAGTTGATAAATTTTTATAAATAGTAAATTCTGAATCACATTTATTGATTATTATTATTAATTTAATCAAACTTTTTTAATTATACAAAAATTTATTAAATATTTTTGTATTTGAGATGATACTCTATTTCAGTTTTCCTGTAATAGATTATTTGATTATATTTTTATAGAAAAGTACTTATTAAAAAGTAAAATTTTAATTTCCGTATGATCTTTATCTCTTGAAAAAGATTTTAAAATCATTTATTTTAAATATATATCTAAAAAATATTTATTTAAATTTTTATCCTTTCTTATTTTCACATTGTCTATTCATCTTTATTTTAACAAAACATTTTAAAGGTGTAATATGAAAATATTAATATTATAAAGAATAAGATGATTATTGTTTTATAGTTTTTATTGTGTCATTTGAAACAATGCAGCAGTTAATGTCATAAATGAGCTTTTAAGAATTTCTGTTGTAATTTTTTCTTGTTTATCTATTATATTTAAATAAAATAAACATCTTAAATGATAGAAAATAATGATGTTTTCAGATAATTAAAATTTTACATGTATTATATATTTAATAGTTATTTAGTATTAATCATATAATTATTTATATGTTTATATTCTTTGTCTATTTATTCATTTAATTATAGTAAATACTAATAAAACAAATTTTGCATATGTAAATGCAAAATTTATTTCATCAAAATTTATGATTAAAAATAAAAATGTTTTTAAAAACTTAATTTTTATATTCAAAAAGAATATATTTCCTTTTGAAATTGAAATCAAACATATTGTGAAAATATGAAATTAATCAAATATTTATAAATTTGTATTATTTTATATTACCCTAAAAATGTAATAGTTGGTATTTTATTCAAATGGACAGATGAAATGGTATTAATTCATATGAAGTGATATTTAATCAGTTCTAAATTGCTAAAGTAAACATTTACAAAATGTACTGTAAAATAATCTTATAAAGATAATTCATTATTCTAGGATAAATTTTTTATAGCTAATGAATAAATTTTAAAAATTTCTCCAGGAAAAAAAACCTTAACAGTTTCTAAATATAAGAAAACATTCTTAGAGGCTTGTAAAGAAGCTTTCAATGAAGGTATTAAAGTATATGAGGAGAGAGAACAGGAATTAAAGGAATTTTTGGATAGTTCAGAAAAAGTAAAGAAAGAAGCTAGAGATAAATCTCGGAAAGCAATTATTGATTTCATAACTTACAAAGAATCAGTAATAAAATATTTAAATTATATAATTAAACCTAGTTATTTTAAAATTTAATAAGAAATTTATTATTATATTTTATTCTTTATATTTAAAAATTATAAAATTTGTATCATTTTATTATGCAAATTTTTTATTACTTTTATTAATATGTAGTTTATTATTATTATTTTTATTTTATTATATAGTTTTTTTTATAAATTCAATATTAGAATAATTAAAAAATAGAGTAATAGATCATAAACATAAACATAATATATGAATCAGAAGTTACAATTCTAATTAGGGAATCACTTTACAACAGTGAATTCCAAATGAAGTGGTGAGTCATATTGATGCCTCTTGAGAAGATGATTGGTGTGGTGAGAAGTTTCAAAGACAATCAAAGATTTAAATATTTTTAGAAAATGAATATACCAAAAATAAATGTAAAAGCTGTTTTCTTATTTATTATATAGGTGCTCCTCACTTAATAACAGTTTTATTCCCACGGCTTGGTTTAGAATTAATTGGTCAGTAAGCGAGTAACTCATTCATATATATTTAGAACAAGATACTTATTTAAGTTCTCATGGCTGTAAAGACATTTATATCTTAATTAGGCACAAAATATTTTTCTTCATCAGATTTTTGGAATTATGAGTGTGGGAAATTACATGCAATAGAAGTCATAAGTGGCACATATAGGTAAAAACAAATTTTCCATTAAAAAGAAAAGTTGTAAACTTGGATGTAAGTTCAAGCAGTCATTAAACAGGTAGGTCAATAAGTGAGGAATATCTGTATTACATATAATATATAACAAATACATATAGAAACTTTGGAATTTTCTAGATGTTTCCAGATTTATTATCAATATTTCTTATCAATAAAAAATATTATGTATGGATGAACAGATTTTTATTTCAGAAGTATGATCTAATGAGAAAAACTTGGGAAACACTGCTCTATAAGAATTAAAATTGATAGAAATCAAATTTTCTCAACTATTGCAATCCCCACATTTGTATAAATTACTTTTGGAAAATCATTATAATATATTGTGAATAACAACTGCAATATAATTTACTGTTACAAGTATATTATAGTTAATATTTACAGTGAAATACATATTATGATACATATATATATATATATATATTTTTTGGAACATGCATAATAAAGTCAAAATGAAATGATTAACTTTAAAAAAATAAATATATAGAATAAAATTAGTTAAATCATGGTAACCTATTGTAACCTCTAGAGTATAATGTTCTTTATTGTTTAAGTATTTAAAAAAATTCTTGTACTGGCTTTTTTTGTATTCGGTTAGTTTTTTCTGAATATGTATGCCTGACGATGATACATTAGCATCGAAAGTACTAGAATTAAAGTTTTTTAAGGTCTATGCACCTGCTGTGTAGTGTTTCATTTATGTGAACAGTCTAAATAGTAGTTAAAAAGAAGTAAAAAAAAAAGTTTCACCATATAGTTAAATCATTGCAATTTTAAGAAAACACATTTGAAGTTTCTTTCTAGCATTTCTAGAAAATATAATTGAGAAATAGCTAGGTAGTAAAAAAGAAAAAAAGCAGTTTACAATTTAATATATATATATATTAAAAAAAATTTTTTATTTGTGAAACATATATTAATTCAAAAAATTTATATTCTAGTTAATATCATCATTTTTAATAAATTGAAAAATACTTGTGAATATATGTAAAAAGAACATAATTTTTCATGAAAAAATAATAATATGCAATTACAGAGTTAATGCTATAAGATGTTAGAGATCACATATGACAATCAAAATGAGAAATATGACATTTTTATTGTAATTTGCCCAATTCTTTTTGTCCATATTCTGTTCTGGCAACATGATATTCATTTTGAACATCTATGATCTCCAAGTAAAGTAGCATGATTCTAGGCTTCTGTAAGTTATTAATTCCTCCAAAAAATTAATTTAATAAAATAATTATTGACCATGTCATTCAGAATTGAAATGACTTTTATCTAAGTAATATACTATAGTATTTTTGAAAGGGTAAGAACATCATCTTTCAACATACAGAAGCATTTATTAAAGCAGAAGATAGATATTTTTAATATCTTTATAAATTTGCCTTAATTTTCTTCTTACCTGTTTAATCTATAAAATATATCATTTTGCAGGTGATTTTTCAATAAAGTAAAAGCATTGAAAAATTTGTATTTTTTAATTTGTAATATTTTTAGATATGTTCTAAAAACTTTTTTTTATCTACAATGTATTTATTTTCAGGAATTCATAGCTTAATTTTTCTAAATCTTTCTGAAATCTTTCTTTGTATAAATATACATTATTATAAAAAATCAAAATATTACAAAGTTTAAGAAAGCAATATTATATTGTTTTATATGTATAATCTGATATTATGATTCTTAAAATGCATAAATATTTTCCAGGCCCATCTTTTAAATAATATAATCAATTACAATAAATCTTTGAAGGACAGTAAAGAGAAAGAAAATTTTTTTTGCAATAAACCTGTTTTACTAAATAATATTTGAAAATGATTTATTAGTTTTATAAAACACACTTTAATTGTCTTTATTTAATGAATCAGATGATATTGCTTATAACATGAAATACAGTAATTTAAAATGTGTTTTGAAGCAATTCTGATATTTATTATAATCTTAAATAATACATTGAATTAATATTATTTCATATTTTTATCCAATTTTTATAAAAAATGATCTAAAATATTATTTTATATACCAATGTGAAAAATTATTTGACTATTCCTTATTATTAAAACTTGATTGATTGAAATTATTAGCCAGTAACACCATCTAAATGCACTAGTATCAGAGCAACTACTACAGTATTAATATATATATATATATATTAATTTTGAATTCTTTACATTTGATTTTGGTATTATATAAAGCCAAAAACATTTGCATTATTATGTCAATTAAAATTTTTCCTGTATCTTTTATTATAAAATTTCCAGCCATTCTAATTTGAAGATGGCAATCTTAATATGCATTTGCAAAATGCATTAAATGGGACAAGAAAATCAAATATTCAATTTTTATTTTTTTGATAAGAGTTTTAGAAAACACTTGCATTAAAAGAATTCTTTTGAAAGATCAGAAATTATGAATCTGAAATGTTTTGATATTTTTTGAGTTAATGTATAATTTTTATGACACTGGTGATTTTTAAGAATAAAAATGTTACTATTTTAATTATAATTAAAGCATTTTATTTTTATAACTTGATAATTTGTTTTTGATGCAATATAGAATATTATGGAAATCAGTAATATTTGCTCTAACAAAAACAATTTATTAGTCTTTGAATTTTCATATAAAGATCATATATAGACTTTTTCTTATATTTGCAGATATCAGTTATTAAATCTTGAAAATTAAAATTAAATAATTTTATTATTTTAGTTAATAAATTTTGAAATATATAATTTTAATATGCAAATATTATTATTCCATTTCTATTCATCTGATTTAAATTAGATGATTTTAAATCAAAATTTAGTTGATGCCCTTTCTGATATTGCTTTGCTCAAACATTCAAATTTAAATAAAAAACAAAATAAATATATGTTATAGAATTTTCTTAATTTATTAACTATGATAAATATTTATAAATTTTAAAATTTCAGTTTAATAGTCTTTGATAATTTTAATTATGTGAGATGATTTACTGGACATTTTCAGCTATAATTTATTTATTATTTCACTTATAATTATTTTTACTCTATGAAGTTGAATCATTCAAATTATCTTTCCATATTACCCATATATTTGAAAAAACATTTGGGTATTTGCTTAATGGGTATATACAGTATATTTAAATCTAAAGCCAATAGTCATTTTATGAAAGATGAAAGTATTTATACAAGAATTATACAGAGCACTATGGCAGGAAAACACAAAATAAGAAACTTGTATTAATTTTTATAAGAAACTTGTATTCTTGTATTAATTTCTGGCAGTGTACAGTTTCTGTTTCTTAGAAAGTATTTATCTTAAGCATATTATTGAACTACTCTAACAAAATTGAATATAGTTATTAATCTCTTATATTATGATGATCTATTATTCTTATTACTACAAGAAACTTCAAAAAGGAATCTTGTTATGTATATAAGGGAAATTATTCTTACTATCAATATTATTATGTAAATCCGAGAAATTATTCTTGCTATTTTAAAGAATCTTATCCCAAAGAAAGAATCACAAGAGATTGATATCATAATACAACAATTTTAAATAACCAAGTTGAAGAATTCAAAGACACTGAATTTAGCAACTTACATGTGACTATCTGCTGGAGTGAATATAATTATAAATATTAAAGCATCTAAATATTACAACATTTAGATGATTTAATAGTGGTTTAAGTTAATTCAGTCATTGATCAGGATTGATCAGTTATAGTCACCAGTAATTAGGATTTTTCTTTTGTTTGATGTTTTTTCTAAATAAGTAGAGCACATCTAAAATATAGCATAAGTAAATTACATTATATTCTTAATATGTTTGTTTCAGATTTAATTCTCTGTGTGTTATTCTTGCTTGTCAGAATTAAATAACAAATTATTATAATAAGATAGACAATATTTATATTAAAAAAGTTGATTATTTTAAATCTTGAACTCTGATGCAAGATATGTTGTTTTATAGTTTTACCGACATTATTTTGATAAAGATACATCAGTAGGTTTTGATTTAACTTTTGAAATATTGTAGCCTGAAGAGGGTGGTAAAGCCACCAAAAATGTTTGCTTTAATTAAGTTGATGTATTCTACAACTGCCGAGTAGTGCTCTGACTGATTTATCTTTATTATTATTTTGATATTTTGTAGCTTTGAAAAATTTTAATTTTTCCACAAAAATTGCAATATTGCAATATTTTGAAGTAATTAAAAAACATTTCATATAAAAAACTTTAGATTATATTATATTTGTTATTATTGCTGCATTAAATTTTTATTAAATTAATATTACTATGATAAAATATTAGAATTTTTTAATTATTTGATTGAGTAAATATTTTCAAAATATGCAGGATATCTTTTAATTAATAATTATATATTTTGAATATTTGTTAGATGTTTGCCAACATTAAAGCACAAGGAGAAGACTTTCCAGGTTTGATGGATCTGAAAAAAGAATTATATGATGAATATAAAGTTAAATTGAAAGATTTAGAAGCAACATTGATGAAACTTGAAATGGATTTAGTTGAACAAATTGAAGTATGATATATATTTATTCAATATCTTTCTCAATCTTAAACTTATAAATAAATAAATAAATAAAAATTAACTTAATCAAGCCAACAAATATTTTATTAAAATACTTTTGGGTATTCATCCATCATGAATAATGTACAAAGTAGCAAGTGGAAATCTAATATGAGATCATAGAGAAGACAGAGAAGATACTACTTTGAAATGAAGAGGAATAAAATACACATTCCATAATTACAAAATTTCACAGTAAAAGATCATAGTAGAATCTAAACAATTTGGGGAACATCCCCTCAGAATGTATGTCAGGGCTTCTCAAACTTCCCCCCTTCTTTTCTTTTCACTTGGTGACCCTTTTTATTTGAACAAATATTTTTGCAATCCTTGTATAGAAGTATATATAAACTAGTAATATGAATTAAAACATTTGCTGATAAAAAATTAAGGAAAATTTATTTGAGAACAGTTTGTTGGTATACATATGAATATAATTTTACCATGCATTAAAGAGGAAGCTAAATATTCCTACTAATGAGTTGGGTGTGCTTGTTTACTTTTACATAAAGACAAATCTTGAATGAATATTTGATACTGTAGGATATAGTTTCTTCAATGTTTTGCAGAGTTGACCAATTTTTCAATTTTATAAACATTATGCTGAAAATGCCACTTTGTATAAATAAGTAGTACAAAATGTTAGAAGTATATTTAGGACCATTTCAGGAAATGTTGGCACTGTTTCACTATCATAAACTCACAGACATACTATCTGTGTACTGTTGCAAACTGGTTTTGAATTAATTTTCAGTTGTTGTATGTCCAGAAATTTTTTAGTTTTGTTAAAATTTCTGCAACTCCCAAATTTAATTACATGACCTCATATGGGGTCATGAACCACACTTTGAGAAGCTCTGATATACATTAGCAGTGCAGGCTGAAAAGAAAACTACACCAAATTCAGGTAGACCTCAACTTATGATTGCTTCAACTTACAACCACTCATACTTATGACAGTGATGTAATCAGTAAATTCTGCAATTAATCAATGCAATTCCATGGGTTTGAATTCCTGACCTAATAGTTTGATACATAGAAAGCATATTTTTTTGTGTCTGGTTCTTGTAATTTTGTGTTTTTTATATTTATTAAGATAATGTATAGTATCCTAGTAAACATTAGTAGTAAGAAATCCATAAATTTGGGCATTATGTCTTATGACTGTTCCAACTTATGATAGGATTCAGTAGAGTTCATTGTAAACCAACTTGCTTATTATCAAAAATAAATCCAGTACACAGCACTAAATGCAAGTATAACAGAG
>WUQG02059558.1:0-10040 GCA_011317285.2 Androctonus mauritanicus | reverse complement strand
TTAGATTTCTTAGTTTATTCTGTTTTGAACATTGTGAGAAAATGGTCTAATTCAGCCTATTAGTAAAGTTAATAATCAGTGCTAAATTTATTGTAAACTTTGCGCATAATTTGAACATGATAAAAGTTACGCAGTGGCCCCAAATGGGTTTTTACAGGTTTTTTTAGCCTGGCATGCACAAAAAGGTATACATTCAACACCAGAAGACTTACATATGCAATGCTTTGTAGTACACTTTTGGCAATTACAATTTGGCTTCAGCTCAGTAACAGGAGGATAAATTTCTTTGTTCCTTTCAGGTTTAAGAACTCCGTCAACTACTTCGTATCCGAAAAATGCTGGGTTCAAAACCTTCGCACTTTCATTCAAAATATTTTTTTGGGTATACGTTGCCAAAAATGCGCGCAGAATGTGCATTTGAATAGAACGATCTGAAGATGGTAGTTGTCTGACTGAACAAAATTTTGAATGGTAAATGTTATAACGTAGGTCAACAAAATTATCGCTAGAGTCGTTTTTATCTAAGGTGCGAATTAAAAATTTTTTTCCCAATGAAATTGAAGCCTCTATTTCAACATCTGATACACCTGAAAACAAACAGAAATTTAATGAGATGAACACTATATTGACTCATGCTTGCCAAAAATTCAATTCGCATTTTTTTTCACCTTCTGCAAAATTTTTTAAGTATTCGGATGGATTCGCTAATAAACCAGCATGTTTGGTGCCTACTTTACTAGTATAGTCTGCTCCCGTTAAATGATGTAAGGCCAATAATACCGCACACTCATCTTTTCCCAGGCGTTGAGCCAATGTATGAATGGGAATATAGATAAGATTATGTTTTGAGTCAGTTGTTTGCATCCATAGTTTCTAAAAGTATTAAAATTTATATGTAATCAGAATGATAAATTTTTGAATTGCGTTAAGTCTTTGAACATGTTCTGAAATCATGTTATAACAAAGAATATTATCTTTTCTTGTTTTAAAAAAAGGTTTACCTGCAAGCCCTTTGACTCAAAATTATAAAAGTAGTGAAGTAAGAGAACGAATACGTCCGTATCAGAAGTCATTACGACGACATCTTCCAATCCCTCCTTCACTGCGTGATCGATATGTAGTATTATTCGACTATCAGCTTCCTCGATATTGCGGTTTTGCAAAGTCGTCAATGTTGCATCTCGTAGAGCTCTGGAGGATTCACAGCATTCGTCTAGCGTAGCACTGCATATTAATTCGACATCCGGCCAAAACTCCTCTTTATGAGTCAAAATGAACTGCCGTAGATAGCTTTGTAAAAGTTTTTTATTATCAACAGATGACCAAAAATTGTCTTCATGTTTCGGGATTCGAGCTTCATCGTTAATCACGTACATATCAATTGGTTCTGCCTTACGTCTTTTTACTCGTTCATCACTTTTTGGCGAATTCTCGAAGTAAGAATCGAAAATAAAATCGATTCTTTTAGGGAATAATTTTATTCTTGATTTAACTGCCTCAAAAAACATGGTAGCAAACCTTTTAAAATTCTTTGCTTGACTTAATTTTAACCTTCGACATATTATCATGACGTCAACTAGAACGCAAACGTTCCTTGCATCTGGTAGTTCAAAATCTTTGGGACTCAAATGTTTTTTTTCTATCTCGCGACGAAGTAAACTTTTATTGGGCTCTTTTTTTAAGAGGCCGTCTTCGTCAAACAAAACATCTTTGGTAGTTCCTTCGTACTGAAACAGCTTCTTGATGTTAAATTTTCTCAACCGAGCAATATCAAAATTTCTTTGACTCTGTTTATCATCTTTTTCATTAGATATAGGTTTTTCTATTTTAGGTTTATCAATAGTTTTTAATGTTGGCATATTTATTTTTTTTATTGGAATTGAGAGAGACTTTATTTTTTTCTCAAATCTCTCCATGCGGAAAACTTCAAAGAGGTCACATCCAGTTTGAAGTGCATTCAAAAGACTTTCGCTACTTTTTGAGGAAGCAATTTCTTGCGTGAAGAGATTTTTCAGTGGTTGACTTCCAGGGCAAAAAGGATTTGTTTGAGTTGTAAAGAGCATTCCAAGTTTTTGCATCTGTTTCTCAGACTGTTCCATTTGGGAAATCGAAAAATCTTTACGAGTATGGAGTTCATAAGCCTCTTCATTCACGGAAGTAATGTCATTGAATAACAGGTCAATTGCCAACATTTCATGATGTATGAGATCCCATTTCGCAACATACTCTTTCACGTTGGTTTGTCCTATAATGCCTCCAATGCTTTTCTTTGATCGATTAGCTGTTTGTTCCAGCCGTTGGTCAGTTGCTACAGAAGAAAACGGGATATCACTTGCTTTTACAACAAAGTTGCCCTTCAAAAATTCTTGATAAACTTCTGGGTAATTCTTCTGTATTCCGACTAAATCATTCAAGTATGTAGAACCCCACCTAGCGTAATTCGTGCGGTCCATGACATGAAAAAGTGGTATAATCTTCTTTATAGACTCAACGCATAATTCGAAATCACCCGATCGACTGGCTCGTAATAAGTCTCTAATGACACGTATCATTTGTACCACGTTATTCCAGTATTTGTATAATGGGGATTCTTCAGATCGTTGCTTATTAAATGCTATAAACAGTTCAATAAATTTTTTTGATTGATTTTTGAAATTTTGCATAATAATTTTACACTCGTCAAATTCTCCTGCTTGAAAAGTCTCTTGGAGATCTAGCAGGAGGCCCAGCTCAGATTCAAAAGGCTCGCCCGACTCTTGAAAAAATTGTTGCAGCTGCAATCGTTCTAATGTTTCAGCTAAATAGAGAAATCCTTTGATTGATCTGGCATAATTGGACCCTTGTAAAACCTGTTCCACCACATTGACACCGAACATTTCAGATTCTACTAGCAAATGTTCTATTCCACTGTCCCTTAAATACTTGCCTACTGATGCTAATCCAGCTTTAATAAGATGAAAATCTCCAAGAAGTATGATCAAGCGATCGTATTTAGTTCCAGTCGCCAATTGTATCTCTTTGGCCAACTGATACACTCCTTCATCACAAAATATTGGCAAATATTTTTGTTCCAAGCTTCCCAGGGTCGTTAAAAAATGACTTAGAGCTGCATTTACTACAGGTTTTTTTGTGATAGGATGAGGTAAAACTGGCTGGAATCCAACGGTATGCTTTTTGCGATTGTCTTCAAGCACGATTGAATTAAACGCCGACCAAGGAGGTATAGTCTGGGTACTTGAAGTTTTCAAATTTTTTGGCGCGTCTTTTAGATCCATGCGGCACAAAGTGTAAGCTATATCGACAGGATTGATGGATTCGTATGCGTTAATGCTTGTTACTTTGCCAAATTTGATATTGACTTTATATGTTTCCGGCACAGTTATTTCCCCAGGTGGCACGTTATAATCAACTAATTTCTGGCATGCCAAGACGACATCAAGAGTTCTATTTCTTTTATTTACTTCAGTCTCAGAAACTTTAGGTTTTCGGTTAGACAGACAATACAACTCATCCTCTTCTTGAAAAAATACCACCACAGTGTCGTGAGTCGTAAACATTCCAGAAGATGTCCCCTCCAGATGATCAAAATTATCAAATGCTGCCCAAGTAAATTTTTTTGGGTCCATATGCGATGGCAAGGGTACGTCCTCTTTGTATCGCACTGCTGAGAAAGAAGCCAATCCAGTTTTTATTCTTTCAGTCTCATCGTAAGAAATACCTAACCCCATGTGATTCAAACTATTTAAGAGAGCTTTACTTTTACACAAGTTATGAATTCGTAATGATACCATTGAGTGTAGGGGGGTCCGCTTTCTTCCGTTGTGTAAAATAAAATGCATAGTTTGAAAAAGTGTGTTAATTCTTAAAAGCTGTTTCTTCACAATATCTTCATGCACATCAGATTCTTCTGAAGAGATTTCAAGATTGTTGACAGATGACACACCTTTGAATTGAAAAATTTCTGAAAAAAACCTCATTGCCTGGTCTGGGATTTTCGTCATCAAATATGACTGTCTTAAATCATTTGAATCGCAAAATCGATCAGATAAATCGTAGTTTGTATTCAAAAGCAAATTCCGTAAAATGAGTGCACTCTGTTTCAAAATTTCATTTGGGTGTATCTTATAAACAACGTCTTCAATTTTTAGGTTTGCGTGAAAAATTATAGCAGATTCATTTTTTTTGGGAGGATTGGCAAACTTAATTTGCAGATCATAATTTTTCTGAATGAATTCTTTTATTTCAACATTTTTAACATGCAATTTGGTACGATCGAAGATATTGTTTCTCAACTCACTCAAATTAAAGACTTCTCCAGCTTCTAATCTAGGTTCGATTGCGGTGATTTCTTCATAAATGGCAAAACTTTTTAGCTCTGTGGAAGACAAATTGGAACTCATGTCACCGTTGTTGTTGTCATTAGAATTGTCGAGTATAGTTGGACACTGTTCTTCTAATTCTATGGAAGATTCTGCAATGCTTGCTTTTTCACATGTAGGAAAGAGTTGATTGTATTTAAAGTCATACTTGCTGAAACATTGTGGATGGTAAAAAATATTGGAGGACAAAACATCTTCTGAGCTTTGCAGATCATAGATCAGAAAAATGTCATCATTCTTAAAATGGTTGTATATTATAAGAAACTTTTCTGCTCGGTTTTTTTCTTTAATGACACTTTTTTTATCCAAAGATTTTGTGAGCCAAGATTTTTTGCAAAAAACACACAAAGGTTTTGAACTAGATCTCTTCTCATTCTCGGTTTGGAACAAAGAATGTTCGGTGAACGTATTGGAATCGTCACCAGAAAATGTTGAGTTTTCAAAACAATTTTCAACCACATTCGGAATTTCATGTTGAGATTTTTCCGAAATATTAACTGTTTCGTTAAAAGCTTCCACATTTTTGGATTTTTGTATTTCCGAATATGTAATGGCAACATAACCTTCATCACAAATGTTATTTTTTTCGACTCTTGATTTTGAAACATATTTTCTGTAGCATTCATTTGTAACGTGATAGAAGAACAATTCGTTATTTGTTAAATTCTTCAATCGTTTCCACACGTCATCTTTTTTTAACTCAGCAACTTTACTAATTTTATCACAACCATTTTTTGTACAACTTAATTTGCCACCCCTTTTTTTTTGACAGACTATACAAAGTTTTTTGTCGAGAGAAAACATATCATTCGCACTTTCTGAACTCATTTTCCTGAATTGTGATTCCTTTACATATAACCAATAACAAGAACTAAAACACTCGGCACGAGCACGCCGCCATTTTACTCAACATCACAAGACTGTTACGCAGCGTCACGTGACGTGTCACGAACGACTGCCGCGTCACTTTTAAATTTGAATCCATTTTTTGTCAAAAGAATTTTTTTGCGTTCTCTAATATAAAAGAATACTTTCACCAAATTACCAAAAACCTAGAAATTTGACTGCTATCAAATTGCCAAATTCAAAAATTCGCGGAATCCAAAGAGAATTTAATAAATTCAAAATTTTAATATTTTAAATTCAGAATCATAAATTTTTTATTCCAGAAATATGTAAGTCCACTTTCAGTTAACAAACTCTAAAAATCTGCTGGGCCAAAAATTGGCTCATATAAGCCATTTTTTGCTTGATAGATATTTAGAGTGCAGTGCTGCCATCTACTCTAATCAAAAATCTGTCTTTGGATTCTGATTTGCAAGATCAAAAAACCTCCAGAAATATACGAAGTGATTCAAAACTTTGTTTTGCGAATCAAATCTCAAAATTTAAGCCTGTTATCAGCTTTTATCAGTAAATAGTGCTGCCATCTATGCTCGAATCGAAAATCTGACTTCGAATTCTGATTCGCGAGGTTCAGAAACCCTCAGAACCTTTCTGAGCGAATCATAATTTTGAATTGCGAATGCAATCGCGAATTCGCGCGCGGGTCCGTATGCTTTTTCGTACGGTATGGCCAAAAATGGCCACAAAATGGGATTTGTTGGCTGTAAAAATATTATTTGTTCTAAATATCACTGATATTAGGCTTTACGTGTTTAAAAATATAAAAATTGAATCAAACTTAAATTTTTACTTAGTCTCAAGAATGAAAAATTGTAAAAAATGGCCAAAAATGGCCTAAAAATGGCAACGCCACAAAATTCCGCCCTCCAAAGTAAAAAATTCCAACGAATTCGGATTCAGCGGGTCCGAAAACATAAGTTTAGTTGGTTAGCCAGCGTTTAAGTGACATTTTTACATTTCGTAAACGGCCCTTATGCGTGGCGTCTGGACTATCTGTTCTTCCATCAAAATTCCTTCCAAAATAGTAGATGAAATATTTTCTTCTGGCAAATCATGATCTGGTAATGTTGGTAACTCTCTTTGCTTCCGACTTCGTTGAGGATTATGATACCTTTTGAGTGAGTAGTAGACGTCTATCATATCACAGGTTCTATTAAACGATAATCTGTTTCGGTATGAATTGTGAACGTAGGTCCAAGAGGAGAATAGAGACTCAATTGATGCCGTAGAGGATGGGATAATCATTAATTTAATTGCAAATTCACTCAATTTCTTACACCAACCTCTTATTAATGACTAGAAGCAAATTGGGTCGATTTCAACATCATCCAGATAAAACATTCCGTAATCGACAAACCGAAATGCTTTGAATTGATTGAAACATTCTACATCAACATTACTTCTTATAAACTCTTCAGCAATGCGTCTCTGCTCTTCGCTTAGATGGTTACCTCGATATTTGGGGTGCAATAAATTTGACGCAAAACCAACGGGCCATAAGGCTTTAGCTTTTCGTTCCAGTAAAACTTGATCTGAATTTTTCAATAACTCGGAAATGAATTGGGGAAAAGTTAAAGTGATCCAAAATTCTGTACTGTCGGCAATATTGAATTTCGGGTCTTGGCAACTGTTGATTAAGTGACACAACGGACGGAAAACTTTCACGTATTTCACGAAAATATCTTTGAAAGCGTCATCGAGAACAATTCGTTTTATATCGTCACTAATTTTTAATTCCGCATTTCTACACATAGATCTTAAATAGTGCAAGTTTTTGAGAATCGATAACATGCTGTCACGGATATAGCACCATCGCGTGTCTGGAAAGGAGACCAACCTAGACCCTCGCAGCTCCAACAACACATAGCTAATTTCACGTCCTTGAATTCGGAGATGACGTGTCGAACTTTTTGAAAGATGCCGTCTTTGTCAGATTTCTTAAAACTTTCAAATACCAGATCGCCTGAATGACTGATGCACGTAGCTTGCCACAATGGTTTGCCATCTACTGACTGAACATTTCTAGCCGCTTTCTTAACATTGCTTGCGTTATCGGTTATCACAGCATAAATATTGCAGTCATATTTTTCTTTCGCCTTATAAATTGCAGTAGCCATAACTTTTCCCATGTTAGCCGCGGTGTCCTGTGCTGTGCTAGAATCTTGAGCGTGTAAAAGTGTTTGGTTGATTCGATCATTCTTTACAGTGCAGACGTCATATTTTCTATTGGTTACTTTATTTTTCCAACCATCCATTAGAAGAACTCCGTTAGTTCCATTTAAAAAAACATTACGCTGAACCTCAATTTCATTCTTCAAATTTGTCAAAAATGCATTGCTCAAAGACTGTCTGCATGGGGGTACGTAAGGTTCCTCGCACTGTTGCAAGGCCTTGATAAAATTCTTAAACAGTATCGACTCTACCGTTCGGAAAGATATGCTGCAACCTACGAAAAATCGGGTCAATTCTCTATCAACGTTACCCTTTTTTAGAGCAGAGTCGTCATTCTGAGAACCAATTTCTTCGTCAGACATTTCATAAACTTCACACGGAATTATTTGGACCTGGCAATTGGACCTGGAAGAATATTTTTTAGGAGCGTCAGTGTTGAACATATTCAATTACATTTAAGGGAAAAAGTTTGATCAAGATGTTTTTGGCGCCCCAGTTAAGAAAAGTGAAAAATTGGTTTCGAAAAATGTCCGAAATATGGCAATATAGGAGCTATTCCACCGAAATCTACACGTGGTGTCTCCTGAAAAATAACCTCAAATTTCAATTTTGGTTTTATTTTTTGATACAATAATCAAGATTTTTAAAAATCCAAAAAAACGATCATTTTACAGGTTTCGATACATTTTTTTTCAAAAAAAATTTTGCACACAACGAATTTCAAGAGATTTCCAGGAGACATTTCCATGCGGATTTCGGCGGAATCGCGCATGTGTAACATTAATTCTATATCAGATAAACAAAATCCCAATGTAATTCCTTACTTTGCAATGAAACCCAACTTGATGAGCTGAAACGTAAAAATGGTCTAGTCAAACTATTCTCTTCTCCCCTTAATTTGTGCGCTTGTTGGTGCATTTTGAAAGTCTGTCAAAGTTGCTGGTAAACGAATTAAAAAAGTTTGCTTTAATTTTTTATTTACTAAAAATATTGAAGTTATGAATTTTTCAACGTAATACATAAATTTTCTACGACAAGGTCGTTTTGAAGGTGTTGATATACTCGAATGTCTTCACTATTTTACGAATTACTCAAATTTTTCCTCAGGAACTTCCAAATTTATTTTGGTAGAATTTTCCTACATACTTATTTTATATCTTAGATGAATAATCAAGTTTAAAAATTATTGTCAAAATCGGTGATTTCAAAATTAATTGTCGAAAAACATAACCTACCATAAGAAGCTGTGTTAAATCGCTTTTTTGGAATTGAATATCTTAAAATTTTAACCGGAAATATGCATTTAGCAAAATGCGAATGATTTTCTTATCTATATCTCAACCAATTTTCAGACTTTGCAATTATTTCCCAATTTATTCATCGACCCTCCTCAAAATCGTTAAGTTTTAACACGATGATGTAACCTGTGATTTGACAAACTGTTGGAAGTTACGCTGCAAACTTTGCCGCAATCAATACATCGCGCTCCCAATCGCGCCGATTGTTGTCTTTTGTTGATGATTTGGACCTTTTCAAAACTTCTCCAATCGATGGCAGCAATAGCTGGTGACATGTTAGCCTATAATACACCATTATCGACCAACCGTTGACTCAATCAAACTTATTAATGCTTAATATCGCACAAAATATTTTCTGAACAATGGCTATACAAGTGTGATCTGATTATAGTTTCAAATTTTGTTGTAAAATCTTTTGTCTGTTAATGTTTAACGATGCATACAAATCCAAAAGAGTTTGTAAGATTTATAAAATGAAAAATGGTTAGAGCAGGTAACGTTTTGATAAACAGTTTATTAAAAATCACAAAATATTTGTTTTTGAAAAAGTTATATTACTTTATGTTCCTTTGTCAACAACTGTAGCATGCTATTAAAAGTTACCAGGTTTAATACCAAGAGATTGTGGATTATATGAAAGAATCGCGAAAAGATATAAGCAGTTCCATAGCAAGGGAAGCACGTTCTGTTCTGTTGTAACTCCAAAATATAACAGGGTGGCTACAAAATTTTCACTCTGAAAATGATGGGATTTGGAACTCTACAACTAATTATTCTCTGTATTTTTCGTATGGTAAATCACAAAATAAAATTATACAGTAATGAAGATGACGATGGTTCGTAATTTTACGAAGAAATGGAATTGCATAATTATCATTGATGTTATTCAAGTATGGAGTGTTTTTCTGAATAAAGACAAATTTCGCGGAAATTTTAGATTTTGAATTTAAATCATGTGTATATTTTTTAAATCCTCGAGATTCTAAGGATTTATTATAGGGGACTCTGAGTTTTGTAAGGATTCCATGTACATTTATCATGCATTTGTAGACACTTTGTATAACTTTATAAAAAAATATCTTTTCAAGTGTAACCATAAAAATGCATTTCATTTTCCAGAACTGTAATATAAAACATATGAATTCCTGACTTGTAATAAATTTGATGGCTCATTAAATAAATTTTATTATTTAATCTCCTTATTAATTTTTTTGAAAATTATCTGAAAGAATTTCGAATAACGTTTTCCATTCGATGAAATACATGAAGTACATGATTCTGTATT
>WUQG02059547.1:0-10040 GCA_011317285.2 Androctonus mauritanicus | reverse complement strand
CCCGTTGCTAATCATCAGATGGAATGGTTGCTACCCATATTGTACCCTACAACGATCAACTACTGCAGTAATGACTCGATCAGTTTTTGCGTATTGTACGAAAGCCGAACATTTTCTGCTGATGTCAAAACCTTTTTGGTCATAGACTGTAGGCTACCTTCCTTAATATATACGAAATGGATGTTTTCCTTCAGAAGAGTGTTTTTTCCATGATGACAGCTTTTAAGTCAACTATTTAAGCAACATCACCTTTTGTGTGATGTTGCTTAAATAGTTGAACATTAATTTTAAGAGATAGATTCTTTTGTGGAAGACGGTTTCTGTCAATGTCAAAAGGTGAACTCTTTTTACTGTTCATGAGCTGTTCGTTTAATTTTACTGCATTAATTTATTTTATTGACTATCTCATTTGGCAATTTTTGAAATTTGTCTCTAAATAATATACTATATACTATTTCAATTTCGTAATTTCAGGTTAGAATCGCGATCATTCGTTAGTTATTCTATCACTGTAGAATTCATAGCCAAAATAATATCTGTATGTTTCATGGTATCTGTCACAATAGTTAAAATAATATAACACCCTGCTAATAATAAGATATCTCGACAGTCGTAACGGAGTGTCGAAAAGAAATAGTAAAAATTTAATATCAAGAGAAATAATATAACTTAGTTAATAAAAACCACTATTAAATTAAAAATCATCACAATGATCACAAAATAAATTCACTAATCAGTAACTCCGGAAACACTGAGAAAACGATCTTTACCGTCGAAAAGTTCAGTGAAGAATCTGTGGCATTAAATCTGTCAAGAAACAAATTTCATCACATAATCAAAATAAAATGTTACCACTATCCATGTATTGTCATTTACGATCACAATTACTACTACTAAATCACAACTGCCGCTATAAAATAATAACTAACAGAAGGCAAAAGACGTGGCGAGTAGTTTCGTTTTTTTAGTGAAGTAGCAGGACGAGAATAATTCTTAAACTTCCCAAAAAAACAAAGACAGAATCTATTATCCGTCAAAAAATATCACATCAGCGAAATTTAATTACAAAGGAATTAAATAACATATAGCATACAACGAAAAAAAAAAAGAGAAATACTCAGCTACAACAAAAACTGAGGCATGATCAACATCATATCACCCTAATGACTGCCATTTTTAGTGTGCCTATTAGAAATTATACAGCTGTGGAAATAATTGTGACTGCAATAGTCAAATAACCTAGTTTAAAATTTAAAACCAAAATTTAATCTTCATCATGAGTTCTGTATAGTGCTTCATGAACTCTACAGTTGACCCTCACTAAATATATCCGTCGTGTGATTAGGTGATGTTATTTAAGATAATAAGCTAATCCAATCATATCTAAAACATAAAAAAAGAATTTATTGTATTCCTAATGATGCAGATATAAAATTCCGAATTCAAAAGATCCAAGTATGAACGAAAAAAGAATTGAGCATTATCAATTCCCTTTATCTTATAATGAAACGCGCAACATCTTCAATGTTATTTCTCTGCATTTGGAATAATATTTTTAGACGCCGAGTACCCAGACCCGTTTTCATGTGAAGAAATTCACCCATCGATTCTGTACAGTCTGGATGCACTCATTCCTTGCCTGTGTATGCTCTGTAGTTCTCCACTCGACCGCCAGTTCCCTGCGGGTACACGATTAAGAATAGGCCCCTATTGTACTGTGTTAAATAATAATCCTTTAGAAGGGTTCCAAATCGAAAGGTTGCGTACCGTGATGAAGTGATGAATGGAAGAAATGATAGAAGCTGTAATGGTACCATTCGATATTTTGTCGAAATCGGATTATAAAGGGATTTGTCTCTTGACTGGGGAAAGCTTGTTTCTCTAGAGAGAATGCAAAACTTGATGGCCTTACCCGAATGATATTCGGCCATGACAAGACGTCAGGGAGTGCTCATTGCGTGGAGCCGGTCGATACCGTGTCCATGATGGCTTGCGGCATTTTCCACATAAGCTTCATTGGGATACGAAGCAGAAATATATCTCGGCCATTTTCGATAGCCTGCAGTTGGAATAATGACAGGAGTGGCATGCTCGCCCCACTATTACGAGCGATATTTTTCTGAAACTTAGGTGCTGTTAGAACTATAAATACATACAAGCAATTTGCGGTAGCTGCATCTTGGTCTGCAGTCGCTTTGTCGCGGACAATCTGATCTACCGAGATTTCTCCTGTGACAAGAATTCCAAGTGCCATTAAACTTTGTTTCGTTGTGGGTTGTCTTCTTTGATCTTTAGGGACCTCGTATATTGTGGCAGCGCTTCACGCTGCCTTTCTCTGTTATTACCTGCTGCTAGAACAACCTCATGTAAGAGTGTCCGAGATCAGAATGATCTTCTATCTGGCTGCAAGTTGGATCAGCTTGGTCTCCTCGTTGAAATTGAACCAGAGGTAGTTGATTAAGTCGCGTGCATTTGTTGGTTATGAGTAAATCCGTGTTACATTTCGCAGTAGGCAAAATAGCCGTGTTACGTTTTTTTAGTAAAGTACATTCTTGGATATTAATAGATTGGGCCATACGGGGACGACTGAATAAACAAATATGGAATTTTCGAATAATTCTCTACCATAATAATTATAATGCTGCTATATATGTGTTAAAACGTCATTGTTTATACGACTTTAAGAGCCGCCGGTTATAAAATATTAATTTTATACCCAATTGTTATAAGTTAACATAGATATTTTTTTGCTTGCTTAACATAGATATTTTTTACGGAAACAAATATCTATGTTAAGCATCAGATAAACTTGTTCTGAAGATGAAGATAGAATGCCAGTTTAGTGTGCTATCACTAATTAGAAATTGTATTGAGTAGATTACTGATAATGATTTCATATAGTGAACAGTTATACCAAAATCGCATAATATTCACAATACTTGAAATTAAAATAAGAGATAATTACTGATATCGCTACAAATTATTTTTATTTATTGAGTAATTATACATATTATATATAGATATATATTTTAAACAGGACTGTATATACCTTCAGTTTCTATGGATTGTCTTTCAGCGCTGATGAAATAGGAGGAAACATATATTTGCTCTACCTGATTTTTGCAATAACTAGTTGCATAAGCTCAGGAATTATTTACATTCTCTTGCGTCATATTGGAAGAAAACCTACTATGATCATGATATTTATACTTGGTGGAATATTTTCTATACTTATCACTGTAGTTCCAAGTAGTATGTATATATTTATGGATTAATTAATATAATAAAATTTGGATTTCTTTTAGAAAATAATATATAAAACATATTTATTATTTTAATTGAATATAATATTTTTAACACATACTGTATTACTCATTATATTCTCTTTTCATTTTATGCATATTAATTAATACTTTCCTATTCGAAAATTTATTCTAAACAGTTCGAAATAATTATAAATTGATCGCAGATTATTTCATTTAATTTGTATATAAAACAAATAAATTTCATATAATTAGAATATATCAATATTTTGTTGATGTTTTTTATTAAATGTTTTGCTTAGATATAATTTGGTTGCGAGTGATTTTAATAATTCTGGCCAGATTCTTCCTAAATATTTCGTTCGTGGCACTTTATGTGTATACATCTGAATCATATCCAACTGTAATTCGCAACATTGGTGTGGGATCTTGCATGTCTGTTGGAAGAATCGGAGCTGTTCTTGCTCCTTTCTTAAAAGAATCTGTAGGTCGAAATAAATATTACCTTTTTCAAATATTAAATTTCATATTTTCTAAATAAATTTATATTTTTTCAGAGTGAGAAGTTTCACTGGAGAATGCCCTTCATCATCATAGGTATTATTTGCATTACTTCTGCATTCTTAGTGTTGCCATTATCTGAGACTCGAAACACACATTTGAAGGATGTGATGGATGAATATCAAAAGTAAGAATTAAAGTTTGAAAAATAAAATATAGTATTCTGGTATAAATATAAAATTATTACTATTTGATTTCGAATTAGATAAAAATACATGATATATAATTAATACATTTCAGCATTAAACAGTTAAACCTTTAGACTAAATTCATTACTTCTAAACAATTATGGTGTAAAATATTTATTTAGTTTTATTGATATACTTTCCTCAATACATAATGAATTACGAACGTTGAAAATTCTTTATTTTATCCTATAGTCGTAGCTAATGTTTTAAATTTTATTTTTTATAAAATTTTAAACATTAGATACGACTTAATATGTTCTACTTTAGTAATTTAAAATAGTTTAGATATAGAATTATTGTTGATGTTACAATTTATTCTTTTATTATAAGGTGATCTTATTTCTTTTATATTTTCTGAAAATCGGTTATATATATAATACCTACATACCGATATAATCCACAATCCTTAAGGTAATAATTAAGTAATAGAGAAATCAAAACGTCATGTTGCGCATTACAAAAATATTGATTCCATAAATTAGAAGGTAAACAAAAACACTTTTTGAAAATTAAAGAGAAATTTCAATCGCTTAGAAACATCATTATTTATAATTTGAAATATATCTACAATATGTTATACAATTTAATTATTTATTCAACTGTAGTCTGTTTCACCTTAATATCGCTCTGACGTAGCGACCGAAGATCTCACAAACGTCCACAGGTCACAATTGTTACCTTTTAAATAGAATATTGGCGAATACAAAAACCTCGCCAATATTGTGAATTCCTCGATGGAGCATTAATAATTAAAAAAAATGAAATTTTGAAGTTAAAAAGAAAAAACAATTAGTGCTAATGACGGTAGACGAGATTATAGTATTGTTCAAAATGGCGTCTTGTTATGTAAATTCAAACTTTAGAGGAAAAGTATTCCATAGTGAAACGAAACAAGTTTTAGTTAAAGTTTATGACAAATTAATAGAAAATCATCTAGATAAGTCAGTAAGAGACATCGTTGATTTTTTATCGCAATTAACTGGTGTCTCGCTAAAGACACCATGATCATAAAAATTTTGGTAAAAAATTAGCCAATTTTTAAATATGATTTCGTCAATTGTTTAAAATTATTGTTTGGTATGTTATATCCCAAATATTAAATTGAATGTAAAGTGAAATGATGTTCACAAAATGTTTCTATTTTACCAAATTAACATTAAATTATACACAGAAATATGGTAACTGGTAGAAAATATTAAAAATGAACTATTACAAAAAAATAAAACTTAAAAATAATTTTAAAAGCAATATAATTTTGATGGCGATAAAATATTTTCAAAAAATTTAGAATTTAACTACCTTGCTAAAATTATTTGTGAATAATTTTTAAATACTCGTAATAATAAAAGTTGTTAAACATACGTAAAAGTTTTAAAGAAAAATGCAATTAACCTTCGCTAATAATAATTCTATTTATATATTAAAATGTCTATTGTGGAAAAAAATCACTTTTGCTTGTTAGTGCCTAGGAAAGATGGCGTCGTGAGGTCAGACCGATTCTAATGTGAAACAGACAATAGCATATAATGCATGAAATATTAACAACACAGAGAAACTAGGATATACGTATTTAAATATTTATAATTTCATTAAATAACAGATGGCGCCACGTTATCATAAATTTAAAATGATTAATTATTAAGCAGTAGATGGAATACTAGTATTGAATAATTGCCTAGTAAGATTTATTTAGCAACAAATCATAATTCGACTATATAATAAATTATTTAAATAAAAAATATATAAAGCATGAAATATTACAAATCACAGAAATCAGCATATATGCATTTTTTTTATTTATAATATTATAGATGTATTGAATTCTTTAATTTTTGTGCAATTTTACCTTTAAAAGATTAGTTATGCTAACACCTTAATCTCAGGGATAAATATATTTAACTGAAAAGTATAAAATATATTTTCCAATTATGTGCTTTAATTTCCATTAAGTTGGTATTAGAAAAATCAAATTTTTAACCTTCCTTAAAATATTATACAGTAATGTCAAATAATCCTCATCGTTATTTTTTCAGATACAACAAGAAGAGTAAGGAGGATGAAAACGATCAGTAGTATCATTTTTGATAACAGTGTTGTGATTTCTTGGATGGGTAGACGTGTTTTTAAGAGAAACTCTATCTTTCTATCAAACAAATTTACTTATCTGAGCTATTGCTCCAACTTGTAGCTATGCTTTATATATCTGATAATGCTATGTATTCTTATTCTTCTCCTGCTTTTTCTGTATGTTTTATACTATGCGACATCTCTGAGTACGACTTTCAAAATATCCGACTAGATCAGTCCAAATTATTTACTTTTCCATAACCTTTATTTACTTTCTAATATGTATTATATATTATTTGCAATGTAATAGATTAGGTTTATGTTCATCTTTTCTTCAGTTCATTAGAAAAATTATGAAAACAAATAATAATATTTGCTACGATTCACAGATGTAATAAATGAATTAATTTAAGGTTTTAGATTTAAATTGTCTCCACCCAAGGGTAATAAATTCGAGACTATAAGCATTAATTATATTTTAAAATTATTCATTCTTCAAAAGATGTTTTATATGAAATCGCTTGCAATGAATAATTTTTCTGTAATAATTATTTTTGTTGCTGGAACATATGTAGGGAAATTCGAAAAATTTTAATTCTCATTAGAAGAATTTATAAAATATGGACATTTTATATTCAGTAAATATAGGTGGAAATATTTTGTGTAATATTGCAAAAATATTTGAATTTAATATATTATACTGTATTTTCTTGTCAACTACTCTTAATAAATGCTTGTATTGTTCGTTATATTCTAATAAACTTGGCAAATGTTTATCTTGGATTAATTTCATTGGCTAATGAACTATTTACAGATAACAATACAAAATAATATATAATGCACAACTATAAGTTTTATTCAAAGGAAATTAATTTTAAACAGGAAATAAATTTTGAGGTACAGTAATTAATTCAGAAAGAAATTTACAAATATTAAAAATTTAAAAGATAGTAGCTATTCGTAAATAAAGACCTCTTCTTACAGGCTTGGAAAGATAAAATAGAAATTCATAAAAATTCTCTTAATAAAAAGAATCAATTAATGAGATAATGGAATATACAAACGATAGCCGTATGGTTTTCATTAGGGTAGGCATGAAAACAGTATAGCTGTATATTTTTGTACAAATGATATATGGATATGGAATAATAATGCGTCCATAATTTGTCCCAGATTTTCCAAGTGGTAGCGATATTTCTTATCTCCTCGTCTTTCGACAGAAATGGGGCGGACAGAAGTAGAGTTGATGCCGCGTAGCCAAAGACAATCAGAAGAGTGAACAATCCTTTTATCAGTCTCTCCGATTTCTTGCTCATGCTGACTTCTTTTTGGTGGGTTGGCCGACAAAGTGGATTATCCAAGTCCCGGATGATGGTTTTCAGGAGTTTTTTCTGCCAGAATATGTTGAAGATCTTGACCCAGGAACCCGAGCCTGCCAAACACATCAGCAGAGCCTCTGTGAAGTCCTTGATGTTGTTTTTTTTCGTGAAACAGTCGGACAGCGCACCGAGCACGAATATAGCTGTCAAAATAAGAACCATCACCACGATGAACCTCTTGAGGGGCAACAGTTTGTTTTTCCCGTCGTCGTACATGTCGTGATAGGTGAGGACTTTGATGTTGAGGGAGAGAGCTTCCATGATTCCGATGTCAACAGCGATTTGGTTTGATAATGGGGAAACGATGTTTCAGTTTTGAGGAAAAAGCTGATTGATCTAATAATTGGTAATTGAGGAATGAAGCTTTAATTCAAGGTCGTCAAAAACCGATGCATATGGTAATTTTTAAGACGCATAAGATGTTTCATCACTCGAAAAGAAGTGATATCAATTTTTATTGGCATTTTTGTATTTATACACTGCAAATTGACAGATTAGTTGACAAATTAATTGTCAAATCCCCAACTTTTCTTGAAGAATTCATCAATTTGTCAACTTAGGAGACTGACGAGCTCGTCAATTTTTCAAGAGAAAATATAAATTTGTAAACAAATTGTAAATTCGTTTTGTCAATGAGTTGATGTTGTTAAATTTTGGCCAAATCCAATTCAAAACATCAAAAAAAATTTTAATCGAAGTTGAAAACCATTCCAGAGTTACCGAAAAACGAGAAATCTGATGATAATTGAAATTGTTCAAAATTTGTTAACTGACCCTCTTCAAATTTTTACCTGATATGATTGGGTTGTTGATAATTAGCGGATTCATATCCAAACTACCTAAAAACTTGATGCGTCAAAAATATCTTTTGAGCAAGATATCAATGTTACAATAACGTCAATATCGTGAATTATTAAAGTGAGCTTGTTAACCGGAAGCAAAATTGATTCGTAATTGCTCATATGGGCTGAGCCTCATTTGATAAATCGACCAATTAATGAGAACTTCGTAGTTTCTCGTAATATTGCATCGATACACGGGTTTATGGTAATTACTTTTCATTCATATTTATTACTGTTGAAATATCATGTTATCAAGTAAACAGTGTTCAATCTTTCGATATATCAAAAACTTATATATTGGTAAAACTTTAAATTTAAAACATCACCTGAGTGGTAAGAACAATTTTAGATGCTTCATGTTTATTGAATGTTGTTATGTGGATATGAAAAAAAGGCATTTTATATGGTCACGTGATAGCCCCTAGACTCGGTTCAACTTTTACTTTGGCATATATGGGGAAAAAACGAATTTCTCAGTTTCTTGAAAAACTGTTGAGTTAGAGAAAATTTTGATAAGAATAAAATGGCTTACTTCAGTTTTTTTACATTTTTCAGCCAAAAAAATTAGTTTTTAGAAAATTTGATAAAAATGTGTTAGATAGCTCAAAAACACAAAAATAAGACTTTCTCTAACTCAACAGTTTTTCGAGAAACTTGGAAATTTTCCCATATATACCAATGTAAAAGTTGAACCGCGTTTAGGGATTGTCACGTGACATGTAAAAAGCCTTATTGGCTGTGATCGTCAAGTAGTACGAGTCCGTGCTTAGTCAGACATGAAATTACGAGAAAAGAAACAATGGTGAACATTTAACAATTCATAATAAAATGATATATGATTTGAGTACTGAAAGTCCATGTTTAACCATACCAAAAAAAATGTGGAAACAAAATCTCTCTTTGCTTCAAGCGATATAAAATGACCACAATACGAAGATAAAGTATTTTATGTTTTATAAAGTATGATACAAGTAGTGAAAGTCCATGTTTAGTCAGACAGAAATTGACAAGAAACAAAATCACCTCCAACGATGTAGAGAAGGTTGGAATTACAGAAGAGTATAATACAAGTAGTAAAAGTCCGTGTTTAGTCGGCCAAAAATTACTAAATTTTGTTTTGAAAATACTCGAACGGTATTTTTTTATCTCGTTTGATAGCCTATGTTTATCACTATTTCAGAGTAACGAATTTCAAGCCTCATAAAATGATCTCTTGAATTATGAAATTCTCCACCTACCAGGATTGGGTTGGGAATAGCAATCAAAATTTGAAGAATGATGATACAAAATCTGGAAAACTATGGAAGTTGCATAATTTTTTTCATCTAAAAAAACGAAGATAAGGATCCGAATTGATGAAAATTATGGTCTTCAAGACTAGATGTTCTTTCATTCAACGTCACAGAAATCATCGTCACTTTCTACTCAAACAAACACCTTCGTGATATCAACTGGGCTCGAAACTTTTTTTTCAACGAATGATAAATTGTCCAGGTGAAAAGTTAACTCAATGAAATGGTGGAACGATTTCAGTGACCAAGATGACTTGAGAAGAAAAAAATTTTCAAACTCGAGAGAATCATTTTTTACAATTTTATGACCTGCAGAGTTGAGGAAATAAAAATAATATTATGGCAATCCACTTATTTTTTGAAAATTCTTTATTCGCAATCCGAAAACTCGATACGTATAGTGAAGTTAAAAGTTGTTCCTTCGAGTTACAACATGTATGATAGTCCT
>WUQG02059536.1:0-10040 GCA_011317285.2 Androctonus mauritanicus | reverse complement strand
TATAGTTGTCCCCATATATATTTCAACAAAGAAGCAAAAGTACTATATACTGTACACTCATGTATAAACCAAATAAATTTTTCCCAGAAAAAATTTCTGAAGAAGGAGGTTTGGCTTATATATAGGCCAATCAAATTCAGAAAATTTTCCACAAAATCATAAGATTTGCCAGCTCAGTTGCACCATGTTCCCACTATGCCAATTATGTTCTGCCATATTTATTCTTAATAAAGATCATCATCTTACTGATTCTTTCAAGTTTTTTATTAAAAAATATGGATATGTATGAGTGTACATAAATTAATATATCTGTATTGATATTTAAATATTATATACTGCACAGCTATGATCAAAAATATATGAAGCAATCCCTTTGTGCTCTTTTTGTTCTAATAACATGTCCTATGGTAATGGCTGAATAAGTCATATTTATTTCTAAAAATGCTTATTCCTTTTTTGTTATATTATTAAAAATATGTGGATATATGTAAATATTTATTTTTAAATAAATTCAAAAATATTAATTTATTGAGCATTTCATAAATATGATTGGGGATGTGTAAATTGACCTTTTTTAATGAATAAACATGGCTGCCATTAATGTACCTGTGATTCTGGATGGCTTCTGATTAACAATTTGTGCATTTTCAGATAGTTATGATCATTTAAAAAATATGAAATGATTATTTTTCAGCTGATTTCAAATATCAGATTTGCACTTCTGATGATCACATATATGCTGATTGCCTTTCCATTCCCATCAGTTGCAGAAAAATTTCCATTTCATGTTTTGATTCTGATTTTTTATTGTTTAAACTTTATTAAATATTTTTGTTGAGATTTGGAAATGATGAAAAATTTTAATATTTGTTTTTGTTTTGTTATGAACAAGCAATTCAATATAATTGTATTATAAAGAAATACAAATAGTTATGATACAACATGATCATGCCATGTCCATTCATGTCTCTATTCAGCTTTTTCTTCACATCATCACATTGTGACATTTTAATATTGTAAGTCTGGTGTTTTATCTAAATGACCTTTATTCCAATAGTGAACAAGATTTAGAAAATTTTTTAAATTATAAAAGAATTTATTGATTTATTTCAATGAATATAATAATAATCTAACACTTGAAAGTTGGGGTCAGCTTATACAGGGTGTCCTGTCAAGACAGCATAAACTCAACATAGCAAGAATCCTTTCATGGAGTACATAAAATGTGACCTAAGAATAATACTTGTTCAACCCGCAGTTTTCAAGAAAAATGCGAAAGAAAAAGTATGATGTCACATTGGTAAATGGAAAATAAGCTTTATTTTAAACATGATAAACTGTGCAATGAATGAAGGGAAGTAAAGCAAACATTGCACATTTGTGCACATGAACATTAAGCCATTTTGAGCATCTTCTAATGTAAAATAAAGCTTATTTTTCATTCACCAGATGTGACGTCATACTTTTTCTTTCACATTTTTCTCAAAAACTGCACGCCATACAGGTGTCACATTTTATGTACTCTGTGTGAGGTTCTAGCTATGGTCTTGATGGGACATCTTGTATATTTTATATATATGGTTAAATAATAAAGTTCTTTGGCCTTTTAAATTAAAAATTTTATGACATATTTGAATGTTAAATTCCAAAATGTAAATATTTTAATTTGATTTAATTTTCTAAGCTAGATTCTATTTGTAATTATATGATGTGAGTACTGATGATGACTTTTGTAAAGGATGAAAATGTTATATTTTTAATAAAATATTTCTGTTCTGTAGTGCTGTTAAGTGTAATACATATTATTTTTTAATTAGTAATATTCAAAATATTAAAAAAATTGGCTCTCTAATAAACTGTTTAATTTTGACTTGTACGGATTTTGATTTACCTATATCAGTCTGTTCTATATCAGTGATATCCATCACTGATATAGAAGATCAGATCTCCCAAAATTTAATAACTAATCCTGCTAAAATTTCTCTTAAGTGAATTGCCAATGAGATTATTATTTGACTGCTAATAATTACTGTTAATATGACAATAAGAATAAACTAAATCTCTGTTTGCAATAAAAACTATACAGTTTTATTAATTCAGTGATGATAAAATCATATAGTTTTAATTGCAAACAATTTATCACTCTTATTATCTTTTTAATGACAATCATTAACAGTCATATAGTATTCTCATTGGAAACTCTCTTAGTGGAAGTTTAGAGAATTAGTTATTAGATTTCAGGAGATCTTAAATTCTATACTAATGATGGCAAATCAAAGTTCATATAAGTCAAAATTAAACGAAATTTATTCCAAAAAGTGCCAATTTTTTTAATGTTTTAATTAAATAGGAGTTAAACAGTGAAATTATTGAAAATATGAAAATAATAATAATATAAAACTAAAGCTCCTCAAACTTTTTGAAAACTAAACAAAATCTTAAAATCAAAAGAAATCAAACAACAAACCAAGATAAAAATTTGAAACAATAGTCCTTCCTATTTTTCTCTACAGAAGAGAATACTGAAATCTGAAAAAGATAATGAAAGGAAACTTATTACTGAAATGAGATGGCTGATATAAATTCTAAGTATCTCACCACTTGACAAAACAAAGAATGAAGAGATAAGGAAATGCTTTGGCAAGAAATCATAATAATAGAAAATATCATGGAAAGAAAATTAAGATGGTTTGGGCATGTATCAAGAATGAACACAGAAAAATTGCTAAACAAAGCTCTCCAAATGAAAGTTGAAAACAAAAGATTAAGAGAATGACCAAGGACTAAATAGATATACAAAATAAAAGACCTAAAAATAAAAAAATTAAACATCGCACAACACTAAATTGGACAAAACTCTTCTCACTTATCAAGGCCAGGAAAAATGGAAAGAATTCATTCAGACTCATTGTCATCTATAAGGACTGATAGAAGAGGGAGGGGGAAATAATTTAATGGAGAACAATTATTATTATTTTTTTAATTTGTCAATGGAAATTTTTAAAGCAAAGAAAAATATTTCTATATCTGATATAAATAAATGTTGAGATTATAGATAGTCTTTGACTTAAGTTGTAAATCAAAAATGGCCAAAATTTATGAATTTCTCACTGCTAAATGTTTACTAGGTTACTATATATTATCTTAAATAGAAAAGAACAAAAGCTACAAAAATCACACACAAAAAGAGGACACTTTCTATATTTCTATTGTAAGATTCCATCCCGTTTTCTCATGGACTCCCTCTAAAGCAGGGATGCACAGACTTGATAAGACCAAGGGCTGAATAAATTCACTGACTTATAGAAGGATCACCAAAAAACCATGAAGTTATGTATATATCATATCATATTTATTAATTATATGTTACAAAGTATTGTAATTAAAAATAAACAAAGAATTTTTAATAGAGTGCATAGCATTGGTATTGATTTAACAATTCTTTTTTGTTAGGTTGGCATTTGCAGTAACCAAATGCAAAATTAATTCTAAATTTTCATTAGTTAAGTGGCAGTACTATCTTGTGTGCATATACAATTTTTTTAAAATTACCTATTTTGCATACATAAATACAGTAAAAATAAAAAATGTTTATTATTATATATATGATTATTTTTTCCTTATTGTTTAAAAATATCATCATCAAATCACTGTAAAAATAATTTCACATCAAAAAATTATTATTTGAAAATGTATTATTCAAAACTATAAATAATATTTTGTTGATTGTGTGACTTGTTAAAATAACACATGATGAGGTAAGCCGCCAACAAATCAATGGAGGGCTGCATGTGACTTGTGGATCACTTCTCTAACGTTATGACTTTCGTGCAGATGCCTTTCATAAACAATTGCCAGAATAATATAAGACAATTACCCAATTACAAATCAATCACAGCAAATGCTAGTATGACCATTTTTATGGTTACTATCTCTCTAAGTTGAATTGTTCTCTTTCTTTTATTCAATATATATATAACAAACATATTGAACATATTAAAATTATATATATAATTTTAAATATGTTCAAATGTAATTGCTTGTATAGGAAACTAAATGTTTTAATTTTTAAATCTCAAATCAAATTTTTGGAATATATAGGGTGGAAGAAAAGTCTGTACTCCTTCCAATAACTTAATAACTATCATAGATTTCAAAAATCTGTTAATGCTAACAAATGGGAAGTCATGGATTGCCTATTTGATGGTGACCTTCAAATGAGTTGATTATGCAAATGAGGACAGTTGCAAAACCTATCTCATAAATCATAACAGATAGGGAAAAATTTCCAATTATAAACTTGTTCAGCATTCAATTTTAAACACACAAAAAATAAATAAATAAATAAATAAATAACTTCATCAAAATCAGATGAATAGTCCACTCAAAAATGAAACAAAAACATTTTACATTCAAGGTTTGACATTTATTTTGAACATGCAAATTACCAAAACCAAAATAAAAAGATAATACTCCAAGCCAATAAATTGAAAACACAGAACTAATCAACAAGCAAAAACTAATCAAGGATATGCTCAAAATGTCTTCCACCAACACCCAAGTACAGTTGAGCACAATGTTGGATGGAGTTCCTCACAGCCTATAGTGTGTCAGTAGAAATCTCTACACAAGCAGTAATAATGTAATCTTGAAGATCCTCTACTGTTATTATACAAGAATGAAAGTTGTGGCCTCATTAATTGCTGTTTGTGGGTGACATGATTTTGGGCATTTCAAGAAATTGACATATGATATATAGACCTAAGTGTATGTGCTGAGGGATCTTTCCTGATGAAGTCAAGCTGCAGCAACAACATTTGCAATAGTAGCACATAGCATATATTGACCATAGCAGTATTTCATTATGCATATACTCAGCCAATTTACTGTACCATGTACAGTCTATTTCAAAAAGGTTTTCACTAATTACAACTTACTGTTTTTCTGGTTACAATTAAAACATGATGCATTAATTAGTATAGTAATATGCCATATGCTATCAAAGATATAGAAGATACTACTCAGTGTTTCCTTGTCAACGGGAGAAATCAACTTTATTAAGATGAGATCAAAATTTTTGTTAACAAACTTTACTTAATTGTTTTGTAAAAAATACAGCAGTAATTATTTGTCAGAAGTATTGATAAGATATTACAATGATAACTACAAGAATTGAAAAATTTAAAGTTTATTGAATTATTAAGTGATAATCAAAAGCAGATGATTCTTCGATTTCTATGCATGCATTTAGAAGCCAACAAATTTGAGATTTTTGAAACAGTAAGTGATAATATTTAAAATGTATTTTTAACTAATTATTTAAAATTTAATTTCATGATTTTTTCATTAAATAATTTAATGAATAATTTGATTAAATTTCTTTTTGTCTAATAAAACTAAAGGCTTTTAAATTTGGTAAAAGTTTATAGCCATCTGTGTAAATTAATAAAACAAAATAAAGAAATATAATTATGATTTCAGGTTAATTAATTGTCATATTTGATTAGATACCACATTTTAAATAAATTTTCACAAATCCACATCATAATGATAATATATCTGATAAGGCTATAGTTCTAATAGAATTCAAATTTTTCTAGAGGAAGTGTTTCTTCTGTTATAACATTCCGAACATATTCTGAAAAAAATGCCAAGTCCTGCAAATAAAAAAAATCAGAAAATTGTTTTGCATAGACTAATGGAATGAAAATAAAAAATATAGCAAATATTTTTGATATAAGTTGCTGAACAGTAATAAATATTTGTAAAAATGAAACTGAGAGAGGAACCATCTCTTTGAAAAAGTCTTCAGGCCATCCACAGAGTAAATCAAACCATCAAGATTGGCAATTATGCTCCATGAGTGAAACAAATCCATTTTCATCAGATAAAGTTATAAGCAAAAAATGGCTCTAGCTGTATCTGTTCAAACTGTTAGGAATCGGTAAGTAAAATATTATTAAGAAAAATATATACAGGGAGGCTAAAATGTATGGAAATAGCTAAGTATTTTGAAAATGGTTTATTGGAATTATTTGAAATTTGGCATGAGGTTAGAAGTGTTTATGTCCTACTATCTGTATTTTTTTCAATTTTATATCATCATTTGTTTTTGAGATCCAAGACAAAATTTCACTTATTTTAAAGGGCACTAGGGGTCAATTTGACCATATTTGAAACAAGCATTTCATCTTGAATTCAGTGATATAGCACATGTCTACTTTATCTTTTAGAAAACTTCAAAAAGACCCATGTTGACTTTACTGCAATGTTCATGGCAATGATTCACTGTGATCGCCGCTAATGCTTCTGCATGGCCAGATTTCAGCCAGCAATGGGACACTATTCTATAAAAAACATTACAAAAACATTAATAAGATATTCAAATTTTAGTTTTGGAAAATAATAATAAAGATAACAGTTATGTTAGCATTCAACATACTGTATTATTGAAAAATCAAAAAAATTCAAAGATTACAATAAATGCTCCAAGAGTTGTGTTTATTTCCTAGCAATAATGAACATGTTGAACAAAGTTTTGCAACAAATCAATCAAGGTATTTGATGAAATATTGGCAATTTCATTCCTTATTCCTTCCAACAACTCCTCCATATGCATTGTTCTGTCAACATATACCTGATTTTTTATATGGCCTCACAAGAAAAGTCAAGAGAACTTAAATCGGGGATCGAAGTGGCCATTCAATTGTTTCTTTCTGTCCTATCCATCTACTAGGAAATGTTTCATCTAAATACTGATCTGATGTCCAAAATGGGGAAGTGCTCCTTCTTGTTGGAATCATATGGTGTCTGCTGGTAGATCCAGATTGTCGTAACTGAAGAAGACTTCTTAAGTCAAGGTGTAACTTGTTGTTGCAAAAGTTGTAGATATCTCTTAGATGTTAAATTGCCATTAAGAAAAAGTGAACCTACAACATGCTGATCAATACTGCTACATCAAATATTAATTTTTTGTAAGTGCTTGATGTGAACCTCCTCTATCCAATACAGATTAATGTCTGACTAAAATTTATAATTATGGTGATTCCAGTCCGCTAAAACAAAAAGTAGGTTTGTCAGAAAATAGCACATGGCTAATGAAGTTACCATCCTTGGTTATCCTGTGCATTGTTTCACAAAAGTTAATCCTGCTATCAAAATCATTTTCATTCAGTTCTTGCAGCAAGTGCATTTTGTAGGGATGATACTTTCCCCATTCCAGTATTTTTTGGTATTGATCCTATCCATGATTGATCTACTTATATCATGGTTCAATGTCAACTGCTGTATAGAATGTTTTGGATTTATTATTATGTCTAACACAACTGTCAATGAATTTTCATCATTAGTAATAGTGTTTAGCCATTCAGGTTTTGATCGATCTTTAACACACCCAGTTTCATCAAATCTTTACAATATCTTTGAAATAGTTGGATTTGGAGACGGTCTTTCAGGATGAATTCCATTGAAGAGTTTACTACTTCGACACTTCTCAGCATATCCAATCATCATCAAAATTTGTATTCTCTCTTTTTCACTTAAATGGGCCATTTTAAACGATAATTATTGCGTAGATACTATAAAGAACAATGATGCACTGTAGAAACATTAGTATGAAATAATTTTGTGTATTTTATTTCATACTAATGTAATATTCATATTAATTAACAAAAAACATAAAAAAATTAGTGTAATTTAATATTTGAACAAGAACACAATGTTTTTTGTAAAATACCATCCCACTACTAGCTGACGATTCAGCCATACGGAAACATTAGCAGCGAATCATCGCCATGAACATTCTGATAAAGTCAATATGGGTCTTTTTTGTGGTTTTCCTAAAAGATAAGGTAGACATGCATTATATCATTGAATTTAGGATGAAATGCTTGTTTTAAATATGGTCAAACTGATCCTAGTGCTCTTTAAAAAAAAAAGTGATGTTTATCTTGGATCTCAAAAATAAATGATATGAAGTTGAAAAAAATATAGATAGTAGGACATAAACACTCCTAATCTCATACCAAATTTCAAAGAATTCCAATAAACAATTTTCAAAATATTTAGCCATTTCCATACATTTCAGCCATCCTGTGTGTGTGTATATATATATAATATCTATATGCACAATGGAGAATGATTAAATTATTATAATTTTAAATTGAATGAATTTGGACTTCCAGGAAGAAGCAGCATTCATTAAACAATCTCTTTCATTGCAAAATATGATAGATTGTTTGGGTTTTGCTTATCAATATCAACATTTAAACAATTTGGATTAGGAGTCAATAATATTTTCAGATGGAAAATGTTTCATTATTGACAATTCAGGCAAAGTATGGGTTCACAGACCTATAGAAAAAAACATGATAGTCCATATGTCATGTCTAAATGCAAAAGTAGACAATTTTCTGTAGGTAAAATGATTTTTAAATTAAATGAACTGGTAATTGGAATTGCTAAATTTTATCAATAGTAAGTTAAATATTTCAGTCGCAGCTACTTAATTGCAAAAAATTTGCAAATTAATAAACTTATAAATTATTTAATAATAATAATAATAAATTCTATTATTCTATCAGTTATTCATATATTTAATAACAGATTACTGGGAAATATAAATAAATATTGTCTGTTTTATTACAGATGCATTATACTGATGTCTCTAAATTTGTAAATTATTCAATACTGATAAATAACAAGAATTATGAACAATCTAACATTAATAGCATGATCACAATACTTTGGTCATAATAACTTTGCTATGGATGAAGTAAAAACTTTTCTATGATAAATATTATTTATAATAAATAGTAGTGACCAAATAATAAAAAATCAATAATTTACTTTTTAGGTGTATAGGGATGGATAACTGTGACTAATCTGGGAGAATTAATACAAATTGATGGATATTTGACGTCATCTCAATACATTGATATTCTTGAAAATTTGTTACTTTCTTTAGTTCAAGCCTTATTTGGATCAGTTATAATTCCATTTGTTCACAACAAATCACCCATTCACATGTCTAATTTAACTACTAACTTGTTATGTAGTCACCCAAATCTCAATGTGTTGAATTGGCCATCACGAGGGGCAAACATAAATCCTATCAAAAATCTGTGGGCTGATCTAGCTGCTACACATGAAATTCATAATGCCAATACAGCAGATGAGTTATGGGAAATTCTTTATAATACTTGAAACAATTTTTGTTGCAGTAAAAAATGTGAAATTTTAGTCAATATCCACAACAGATTAAAATGTATAATAAAAAATGGTGGATTTTGGTCAAAATATTGAAGTTAATGCCAATAATAAATTATGAACTTATATACAGTACTGTATTGCTTCTTCCAAATTTGATATCTAGACAAATAAAAAATATTTTTAATACATCACTTATTGTGACATTGTTTTAAGGAGTAATTTCTATTTTACTGATAAAATGAAAATTTTATTTTTTTTATAAAAATTTAAATTTTTCAATATAAGTATTTCTATGTTTGAATGTCATGATTCCTATAGATGTCTTTATAGTACAGATTTAAATACATCAAGGCTAAATGATTTGAATGAATACATTTAAATTATTTAGTCTTAATATATATCTTTCATATATATTAAGACTAAATAATATACTAACACACACATACTAATTATATATATTGTAAATATTTATAATTTTAAATAATGTTATTTTGAATCTTATAAATGGTAAAACTGTGGTCAATTTTCTAAAATGAACTTTGTTTTAATAAATTTTACCCAGAAATTCCTACACATAAATGATTAATATTATTAATCCAACACAGTGTAGTTGGAGTCTGAGAGACTCCGCACTACCTTTTGCGCCATATAAAAATTTTCAAAAATTCTATATCTTTCGAATTTTCAGATTGGATTCAATTGCAATAAGCATACTTTTCATTGCATTTATGGTTTCAGAAAGAAAAATTCAGTGGTCTCTCAAATACCAACTACACTTACTTGTTTGATAATTTTTTTTCTTTATATTTAATATATTTTTTTAAATTTGT